>JAVCKT010021743.1:0-20960 GCA_032273925.1 Rhynchotus rufescens
GGCGCTGGGGGCTGCTGCGCTCTGCTCCGCTCGCTGCGTTCTGCTCCGCTCGTTCGCTCCTTCCTTCCTTGCTTCCCAGCTCCTCTGCCTGGCGCCGGCGAGCCCGTGGCGGCGCGCACCGCACCGCACCGCACCGAGCCCGTCCGCTCGCCTGCCTGCCTCCCTCGCCCGGCCCGCGCGTCCCCGCGGCTGCTCCCGGCGCGGCGGCACCATGGCGGTGGAGGAAGAGGGGCTGCGCGTCTTCCAGAGCGTCAGGATCAAAATCGGTGAGCGGGGCAGCGGGCGGCGAGGGGCTCCCGGGGCCGGCGGCGGCGCCCTCCCTGCTCCTGCTCCGGGGGTCGCGGCGAGAGCCCCGCAGCGGGCGCTGGGTCCGGCGTGGTTACCCCTCGTCTCCTTGCATCTGTTTATTTATTGCTATCATTGATTGTTATTGTTATTATTATTGACCGTTGCTAAGCTGCGTGCGAAAAGTTTGAGGGCGAGCGCGGGGGTCTCGGTTCTGCGGGTCGCTGGCACAGCGGCTGTAAAACCGGGATTTAACAAAAAAAAAAAAAGGAAAGAAAAAGAAGAAGAGGACGGGGCTGAGGAAAGGGCACGAGGAGAGGGGCTGGTAGCGGCGGCCGCGGCTCTGCGCGGGCTCGCCCCAGTCGGTGGCCGGCGCGGGCTGCGCGCGGAGCGGGACCGGAGCCGCTTGGAGCGGGACCGGAGCCGCTTGGAGCGGGACCGGAGCCGCCTGGCCGCGCGCTTGGAGCGGCTCCCCGGGCCTCCGCGTGCCCGTGTGACTGCCCAGCGGCGCCCTGGATTAAGGGGAGGAAAAAGAAAGAAAGAAGCGCGTGCGGAGTTATGGCTGCAGCTCTGTTGCCGCTGCTTTTTGTGAATGGAGCGAGAGCGGGGCGCTCGCGCAGAGGGTGCCGCAGCAGAGAGCGGCCACATCCTCGTACCTCCGCGAGGGACGCGGCCGGAGCGCGGCGGGGCTGCGGTCCAGGGTAACGGCAGCTCCGAAGGGCTTGCGATTAGTGTGCTTAAACCCCCGAGCGAGGCTAATCCCGGCGGCAGCGGGAGCCGGAGCCGCGGCCGCGGCGGGGCCCCGCGTTCCCGGGCAGGGCGGCAGCGCGGCGCCGGGCCGTGGCCGTGGCCGTGGCCTCGGCCGGGCACTGCGCAGCGGCGCATCCCTGCCCGCAGCGGCATCGGCGCTCCCGGGCAGCGCGGGCAGCGCGGCCGCCGCCGCCTGCTCGAGCCTCGGGCACGGCAGAGGGCGACAGGCGGCGCGGGCCACGGCAGCGGCTCGAGCCCTTGGTCGCCAGCTCGGGCTGCCGGAGGTCGCCGCGTCTCCTTGTCAGAGGCCGGACGCTGTTTCCTTTGGGAAAGCCTCGTGGGAAAAGCAGGAGCGGCAGGGTCGCCGCTCTTCCCCGAGGGCTGGGACAGCGATTCGCGTCTCCCGGGCGCTGTGGTTTCGGCTTCTGGAAGGGGCTGTAGATGGAGACTTGTGTTTTGGTTCCCTCCAGAAAGGCACCAGTGTGTGGATGGGAAAGGCGGTGCTGAGCACCCGGAGGGAGAGGGAGGGGGGACACCCGCTCTGGCAGCTCTTCCCAGCAGTAGAATAACTTGTCTGTTAGCACTTCCCATTCACTGGCATCTTGTGGACTTCTTTCTTTTGTAGTGATAGGAAGCTCTCAATCTTTTGAAGAGAGGGAAGTTATTTACCCTCTTGACTTGCTTTGATCTATTGCGCTCTAGTAGTGGCCAGCCTTGGAGTCATTTCTGTTTTCTGGGGAGCTTGTTCTATAACCAAATTCCAGTGAATCTCCCCCTTTGACAAATTCCGTGTGTGATCTGGCTGGGCATTTCTGGGTCCGTAGCACCTCAGCTGGCGGCTCCTGCACAGTGGCACTGGCGTGCAGGTGTGCCGTGGGTGAAAGCCACACTGGTGTGTTGCAGAGTCAGTGCAAACACGTGGTGAGATAAGGGTGGCGCGCCCAGGGTGACTCCTCTGTCCTAATAGAGAGGTTGGGGCAGTTTGGAGGCTTCAGGCTGTGCCAAACATCCATAGCCTAGAGATGTTTGAATGACCTAGTAGTGCCAGAGCAGTGTCTCATCTCATCATCCTGACAAGGAGATGAAGGTAAATGAAGGCCCACTTTCCACTGCTAGTATTACTTGTTCTTCTGGGAGTGGTGGGTTGAAGAGAATCAGCCTTGTTTAGCCAAGTGGGGAGTTTGATCCTGGTTCTTCTAAATGCTTCCCCGTTCTGCATAGTGTTGTTTGGAGGCTTGTTTGGATTTGGCTCTTCATTCTGTATTGAAAATGTAAACCCTTGAGGTCCTTAGGATCCCCTCTTTCCCCCATCTGGTTGCCCTGCCAATGATGTGCCCTTTCCAAGAATGTCTCGCTGAGATACTGAAGCCATGGAGCAACAATGTGAACTCAGCCACTGTGGGGCGTTAGTAGGAGTCCTTGCTGTGCTGCCCCTTGTCCAGTTTCTGGTTTCTTTTGTGGTTTGTTGAATTGGGAGAACTCAGTGCCTGCCTACATCTGCTCACGTCTGTTGTGAGCATATAGCAGGCACTTAAAAGAAGAGAGTAATTTCTGTGCAAATATGTCTACTAACCTCAATTCGATTTCTTTTTGTTTTCTCTTTATTGAGATGGTTGTCATTGTCTCTCTTTTTTTTTCTTAAAAATTATTTTTACCGGAATCCCTTATGCACCAACAAAACAATGTGTCATGTAAGACTAAACAAACACTTCCTATAAGATTGCCACTCTGAGGAAGTGTGCAGTGCTGATATTTCCATGAGTCAGTGTTGCAAAAGCTGAAAGGAAACAACATAAGGCTCTAGGGCCAATGATTGGCTGGAAAAGCTACAAAGAGGGCGCTTCTGCTTGACAACATGACTGCTGTGCTACTGTGAAGAGTATTTCATAAATATCTTGGTCTTGATTGCTACTTCCCCCTCGTCTTAAATGACATTAATTGTTTAATATTAGCTTTCAACAAAAGACCTAAAGGCTCCTATTCAGCACTCCTGATTTGAAGGCTGTATTCCAGTTAGCAGAGAATAGCTCCCTTTTTTTGTGGGATCTACTTCATGAAGTTACACTCAAAAATATAAGAAATTCTCACTAATGTAATAAGCAGTTTAGCTTTTCATGTGCCTAAAATCTAGTGTCGCTGTATCTAGGAGTGTAAAACTCCTCAAACTGCCTCCAAATATGATTTTTATCATTATGGCTTGACTTGTTGTATAGATTAAGGTGTTCTATAGCTTTGGAACAATAATGATGTGATACTGTATGTTCTTGGAGTTTGGAGCATATTGTGCAGTACAAGGCTATCAGAGGCCCCTATTTAATGAGTAGGACCTGTTGACCCCAGAGAGGCCAGCTGATAAACTGTGGCTGCTCGTAGTGGGTTAAGATATTTGTAAACTTACAAATCTCCTTTATCCTTTTTGGAAAGGGGCAGGGGATTGACCTTTTTGTTGGGTGTTGAGTTCTTAATCTAAAATGTGGGGCTTGTGGTAGCACAGTCAGAATGTAATCAGAGACATGAGATTTTAAAGTATTGTCCAAGAAGGACTTGCTACTACCTGGCCTGGGCTGGCTCTGTGTTCACAATTTACCTGATCAGAAAATCAACCCACTGTTTTTTTTTTGAGATCTCAGAAGTCGCATTTACACTGCACTGATCTAGTAGACTATTCAAGTGAGGGTTGTTGGTCTGTAGACTGTAACATCTAATTTGAGTTGAGTTTTATTGTACCTTCTTTGTAAATGTTTACAAAGCTCTGGTTTCGAAGATGACATGAAAGGAATTGAACCTGTCTTTGGGAAGCCGTAGCCGTTGGTGAAGCCAGCCGCTGTGTATTTGCTGCAGTGCCCGTGTGCTGTGTTTGGGCAGACTGATTGCCAAGAGAAGGTATTTGCTGCTCTTCTACAAAGCCTGATATGGAGGAAGGGTTGGAGAGAAATTACTTGTTTGCCTTCCTCTAAGGGTAAGGAAGAACCACCTTGTCTCTGGCAAACTTAAGGCTTCTCTTAGTCTAATCCTTAGCTTCATCAGGGAAATCCATTTTGCCTTGAGAAGTTGTCCCTTTTAATGTTGTCTGTTGGGATTTAGTGCCTTAAGTGGTTTCTCATAGAAGTAAGTACCACTAAATATGCTCACTGTGTAATACGGTAAATGGATTTATCTGCATGTAAAAGGGGTTGACCAGATATTTTTAGAATGAGAGAGACTTTTTTTTCTCATATATCTATTAGAAGATGATGATTTAGAAAATGCAAATTGTTTCTTATAAAACTGTGGATGCCTTTTTAATCATTTATCTCAAAGTTAGTAAACCAACAAGTAAAGAAAGGAAAAAAAAACCTGTGCATGTTGCCCAGAATATATATTCAAAGTCACAAGGTGAGATCTGCCCATTAAAAAGTTAACAAGTACATCTTAAATTGATGCTGTGTAAGTAAAATAAAGTGACAACAGTGTTCCAGCAGATTGCAGTGCTTAAAAAAAAAAAAAAAAAAAAAAATTTTGCTGCTAGCTGTGAAGGGTACAGAATAGGATATGCTGACTTTTCACCTTTGTTTCAGAATTTCAGACTCTGCCAGCGTTGATATTCATCGTGTTCTGGCTGTCAGTGCAAGGGCCGGGGCCAGCGGTGTCTCAAGCAGGGCAAGCTGGGGCGCTTGGTTGTGGGCTGGCGGGAGCAGCTCTGGTCAGAGCAAGCACAAATATATATGAGAGCAAAGTGGCTTGGCTTTTAGGGTTCATCAGGGTGAATTCTCACAAGGGAAACAATAAATCATACTTGTTCAGAGCCTTAATTGTCAGGAATCAAATATAGTAGAATTTTTTTTTTCCTCCTCATTTGGATTTAATATATTGCGAGGCAGGGTGGCTGGTAGGAAGGAAAGGCTCCTCTAGCCTCTCTCATGAGAACTAATAGCAATTTTGTGTTCTGGTCTCCAGAAGCTAGTTGAGGTGATTATCTATCTGCTTGTCAGAGTACCAAATATTCTTACATGGGGACTTTATTTAAGTGCTGAGTATCTTAGCTTCACTCTTTGGCAGAAAATGCTTTTGGAAATTTTTCACTATGTTGAAATGACCCTCAGAATATTCTTTTTGTTGGGGAGGCAGCTGTCAATAATCACTTTGGTTCTACACCTTGCCATGTTTCTGTGTCTCCCGTCTGCTGGTCCCATCTCCTTCGTGTTTCCCTGTCGACTCCGTTATTTTCTTGTGGCAGGTGCAGTCTAAGGCCCAGCCCTGTGGTGCGCTAACACAGCGTAGTAGCTGGGTGCTGCTGAAGAGGGAGGTCTTGCTTTTCCTCTTCCTGCCCATCTTGCTCCCAGAGACAGGTTGAGCCTTACTTTACTCTTTGGTACACTCTCTTTGTGTGTTTTCTTGCTGGTGCTGCGTTCATCTTGGTATCTATGGGCTCAGTCAGCTGCTGTGCTGAACTGACCGAGAAGTAACTGATGCATCGCCAGGAACTTCCACCTGGGAACCGCCTGCATCTCCAGCCCAGGTTCCCTAAACGCCCATGGCAGCTCAGGTGCTTGGGTCATAGTAATTGATATTGGCTTCTCTTCCACTACCATCACTTCTCCACACACCTCTCTAAAGCTGAGCTGTGTGATTTTGATTATCACCTTTATGTGTAACTGGAGAAGAATGGTGTAAATTGTGAATAATTCTCTTGGAGCCAGTAGCTACATTTCTGTGAGAGCAAATAAATATTTGAGTAGTTCCTGTAACAATTCTTCTCTTGAAGCGAGAGAAGAAGGATGAAGCTAAATCCACTTAAGGTTAAGGAGCACTTAATACATCTAATTTTTTGACAATTCCCTTGTGGGGAAAACCCTTTGCAAACTGGTGTGGCTGTAGGATAAACCTCAAAGTGCTGTTTTCCTGAGTGAGAGGAAGAAGCAGGTGAGGGAACGGAAGCCCTAGTATAAACACACTGTTTGGTTGTCCTTGAATAATAAGGATGTAAATATCAGACAATTAGTCATAATAATTTCAGACCAATTTAAGCTAAATAGCTGTGTATGGAGGAGAAAACTGTGTGTATTTGTGTGCCAGTAGCCTGTTAAAGCTGCTGGAGATCAATTCACCCAAAGCATTATATTAACAATCATTAAAACAATCCCTATTATGTCCTGATGTTGTGCTTCTAAATCATCTAGTACCAGGTATTTATCCATTTTGTGGTTATAATTAAGGAGAAGCTGTAATAACAGTCTATATTTCATGAAACTGTGCTTTATAGAAGGTGGTCACAGGCTTTCACCTTCTAATTTTTAGCTTCTTCTTTAACAGAGTATCTGTTGGACAGGTGTCTGTTCTTTTCAGCAGTGACTTTGATTCCTTCAGCAGTGGTGACCGAATTCAAGATGCAGCCAGCAGCTTTGTTTCAGCATGGAAACAAAACAGATCTAACTTCCTTCCTCTCCCTTCCTAACCTCTGCCAAGGGAAAGCAACTTCCCTGAAACTTCACATGTTGTTTTCCTCCTTCAAAACGTTTTCTGGGTGAAAGTTTGGCAAAATGAAGGATTTAAAATTACTGTGAAGTAAACTTTATTTTTCGTGGATCATAGGCACATGTAAAGTCCTTTATAGGATCGGTTGAAATTGTGAGGGCTTTGACTTCTTTCCTGCTCCCCCATTTTCTGTCTGGAGGAGCAAAGAGTATAGAGTATTTATGTTCTGTGGGGAAATTTTACCCATGAAATAGGTAGACCTAACTTTTCAGGGTGAAAGAATGTGAAAGAATGGTAGGTTTAAGCAGGTAGAAGTTGACGGAGTGTTGAATTTGCCTAAATAGTAACATGCTTTGCCTCTTCTAAGCTTGTAATGGGCTCTACAGGATGGCTGAAGCATTTGAGGAAACTACTCAATATACAAATACTGCTGCTATATGCAACAAATGTGAGACTTGGGGTTCATTTAGGCAGAATACTGCTCAAATGACTGAAGGAGGGAGGACTCTTCCAATGCAGGTCTGTGTTTGAGAAGTATACTTCTGGTGTTTTAAAAAATGATTTTATGAGGAAATATGCTTGTGTGGTTGTCATTATGAATAATTATTTATTAAATAATAAGTGTCATTATTATTTAAAAGGAGTCTGCCTTACAAGGCCTGAGCTGAGCGTTCCTTTCAGAAAAGGAGCATTGGAGACCATGGGTTGCATAGAGGGTGGAAGGGTCTTTGGCCTTGAGAAGGAGTTTTCCTTGGGCTTTTATCCATTTTTGAGTTTGCAACTGATGGAATTAAGTTCGAGCAACTGGTAATTTGTGTTTTGGCATCTTACACATTTAAATTCTCATGAACTATCATTTGCTCTATAGCTTTCCTGAAGGTATGTAATACAAATAATCTTCATATTTTTAAGACTCAGAAGCAAGGGAAATCATTCAGCTTTCCTCTTCTAGCTATGGAGGAATTGGCAACTTGGAATGCTTTATTTTACAGCTGTGCTTCTGTTATGGCTGTGCATACAGAGTTTTTATATTTATAAAAGCAGTTCACAAAAACAGATGTACTTGGGCTTGGGTTTTAAACTCCTTTAAAATAGGAGAGAAGGGAAGCAGATTATTTTGACTACTGTTTCCAATTTCTTCTAAAAATATTTCTATTTTCAAATTGTTTACAGCTACTTACTTTTGTTCAAGCACTCTAGAAGAAAATAGTTAGTGGTAGCTTTTTACAAGGCTTTAGTTGATTCTTGCTTGTATTTCCCAGCTGGTGTTAGAGTACATCTGGAATCTATGAAATTCCTTTCTTTGTTCCTCATTTCCTGTGTCATTCAATGCTACAGTGCAGGGTTTGAAAGCTGTTTCTCTCAGTATCTTCTTCTAAGATGTATTTTTTTAAAAAACATTTAGTAACTTAGTTTTGTTCTTTGTGTTTAACAGCATAATTGAACTGCATTATGAAACTTCTAGGATGTTTTGTTTTAATATTGCAGTAAAGATAGTTTCACTGATTTTTTTTTCTTTTCTTTTTTTTTCTGGCAGTCATTCAGCTTGTAGAATTGTAGGAAGGAGGATGGTAGGAAGAGAAGAAAAATATGCTAGATGGTATAAAAGCTCCCTTAATCTCCCTCCAGCCCTTGAACAATCAGTAGTTTGTGACACTAAATTAGATCTGTTTTTCAGGAGACACCAAGTATGGCTTCTTAGCCTGATGTTCAGATTCTGGCTTGAAAAAGCTGGTGAGGGCTGCAGAGCACGTGAGCCCACCCTGGGGAAACTGAGCCTCGCGAGTGACCAAAGGCGAGGGCCGAGCGCGCCTCGGGAGGGCACCTCCGGGCCCCAGGGCAGCAGCACGTGCCCCAGGGCAGCAGCACGTGCCCCAGCGCAAGCTGAGTTGTTGCAGAAACCCAGCACTGGCTCAAACGGAGAGGGAATGCAGTGGTCTAAAGTATTGCTCGTGTTTCTGGCAACACTGTGTTTGGTTTTACCAGCAACACGTGCAGTGAGAGTTGTGTTTTTATATATACTTGCAGCCTGAAATTAGGAGTAGTTTGCCTGAATTTTCCAGAAAAACATGGGGCTTCATATTGCAGTCGTTGGATCTTCTGTTGTCAACTGCCAGCCTTGAGTGCTGCTTCCAAGACTGGAGCTTTGCTATTTACATGGTATCTGTGGACATGAAAGCTCTGCCATGGTACTGTGCAGGTTCAAAAGCTTCTTCACAAAGTGCCTGCTATTAAGATGTGATTTGTGTTATGAGCCTTTCTCCCCTTTGTAAATACACAAGCTATTTTCTCTTCCCTTTTAGGTTGTTTAGTTGTATAACATCTCTGCAAAGGATGGCAGCAGTTGCTTTCATGGAGAACTTAATATTAGGGAAGTATTTATCTTATTTTTAGCTGCCTCTTTTAATGCAATTTAGTAGGTAGAAACAAGGAACACTGTTGCTGTGAGACCTGTCAGTTCTCCACAGATGAGACTTTGAGATCTGCTGACTCCAGTAGCTTTTTTTATCTTGTCTTGATTTTTTTTAATGTCCCTAACAGCAACAGTACATCTCTATTACATTAAATGGCATGTGAATATGTGCAGTTTTATGTCTATGTCATGTACTTCTAAGGAAACAAAAGGAAATGCCTTCCATACCACAAGATATGGAAAATAGTGAAAGAACCCCTCAACTCCAGCACTTATCTGAAATCTGTCTCTCAGCATAGTATGTGGGTGAGGTGTGAGGCAGCATCCCTTGTTCCTGATGCCTCTCAGGTCTTCTGTGAGGGTCAATCTCCAGAATAAGCACCAATAGGACAAGAGGAAATGGCTTCAAGTTGTGCCTGGGAGCCTTCAGGGTAGATATTAGGAAGGATTTCTGCACGGAAGGAGCAGTGAAGCCTTGGCACAGGCTGCCCAGGGAAGCGGTGAAGTCACGGTCCCTGGCAGTGCTCAGGAAATGTGTAGATGAGGCACTGGGGGACATGGTTTAGCAGGCAGGGTGGTGAAGGGCTTACTGTTGGACTTGATGCTCTTGAAGGTCTTTTCCAACCGTAGTGATTCTGTGGTTCTGCAGTTGTGTAAAGGTAACTGATGCTCAGTGGGACTGAGAACTGGCTACAGGGCAGCTTTGTTCTCTAGATGCGTATTGTTATTTATAGGCTGTGTCCTGTTGGAGAGAAACAGTAAATGTGCTAGAATGCACCTGTAAATCCATCTGTTCTGTTCAAGTCAGAATAGAGCTGGGCTTCCCTCAGTGATAGTACTGACGGTCAGTAGGTACTTACCTTGGTCTATACAAATTCCCAGTAGCCCAGACCTAGTTAGTCCTGAGGATCTGCTTGACACCATGTCTCTCCCTGCAACCACAGGCCCTTGACTCTGTCTCACTTTGCTACCTGAGAGCAGGAGGATTTTGCCTCCATGATCACAGTGGCGAAGTTCTGGCTTCTGTGGCAGTATTCCCCAGCAGAGAAGCAGATGGGCCCATCAGCTGGTTCTGCAAACTTGGTGATCTGGTCCCCTTTCAGAATTGGAAGGGGCATTTCCCAACGTACGAGCTGATATTTAGGAGCTTGGCTCATGCTGCATAGTAGTCAAATACCAGGTCATTAAGATATTCTCAGAAATACGATTTTTGCTCTACAGTTGTCACCGTAGGCCAGGGAGGTTATGAGCACTTCAGAGTCTGTGATGGAGCAAGAAACTGAGAGCAGCTGCTACAAATGCAGCCACAACCAAAGCTAGGGGAGCTACTGATGCCTCTTCTTTCTCGTATTGATGTGCAGAGTCAGGTTGGGGAGTGACTGTGGCGAACTTCAGGAATTTGGAGCTGTACTGAGGGTTGGAAGGGACTAGGTTACAGAATAGTGCAAGGGGTATAGCTGCCCTTTGCCCCATTCCCCTGTGAGGTTTTCCTTTTAGGTCTATGTAAGAAAATTGCTTGAGAGAAAAGCTGTTTTTTATTCAGGCTGGTGCTGCATGCTGTTGGTCTGGGGCTTTTTTTTGAGTAGCGATTCGGAAATTTTTGACAGGCAATAAAAATGCCTGGGGGAATTGGAAATATTGGTATAGAGCAAAATGATTTAAGATGAAGCTCTAACAAGCTGATAATTAGAGTGCTTTGACACCTGTTTCTACAACTGTGTTCCAGAAAGTTGTGGGCTTGAAAGTCTTTAAAATAAATAACTGAATGACTATTTTAGTGTTCAGCTTCATTTCTGAATGCCATGGTAACGGATCTCTTTAATAGCCTGGTGGGAGTTGTTGTATAAGTTGTTATTATGAGGCTTCCTGATACACCTGCAAATTTTTGATATGCTGATGCTCTGGTTTTGGAAATGGAAATTAATAATGTAGCCTTTCATGTAATGGGAGATTTGTACTTTTGGGCAGGAAGAGTCTCTATTCTCTTGAGTGCAGCCATAACGTTCCCATGGCAAGCAAACTCCTGGCATTAGAGAGTACTTTATTATTATTATTATTACTATGAATTTCCTCCTTCTTCCATGTGCTCTTATTACTTGCATATATGGTTGAATGATGTCAAGCTCTCCGTGTCCTTTTTTGCACTGTGACCATTTGATTTTCGGCCTGAACCAGAGGTCCTAAGTGCTTGTCAGGTGAAGTGCCGACTTCAGCAGGAGCCCGGGCTGCCCTGGGGAGCCCAGAGGAACACATCCTGCCCTTCACTCACCATCCACAGCAGCGAAGAGCAATAGGGTCATGTACGAGCATCTCAACCAAGCGGAGGGTTGCATAGCCACAGCGTGGTGCCAGCGACTCCAAAGCGTGTCCTGGAGAGCCCAGGGATAAGTGCGTGCTTGCGTGGCGGGCACCTGGTGAGGTGCCGGCGGGAAATGCTCCGTACTGGGTTACATCTGCTCTCTTGCTGCTCTGCTGAGCAACCTCGGGTGAGGCTGGGAAGGAGCCTCCATCTGCTCCTCCAGAGCACGGTGGCAGTTGCAAGGGGCAGGATCTTGCAGCTCTTCTTTAAAGATGCAGTTGTTGGCTCCCTTTGTGCTTTTGGAAGAGGCACTGGAGGGGACATATCCGTGTTGGCACTGTGTCCCAAGTAACACCTTCAGTTGTCTTCAGGGCTACGACCACATGCTAATGCTGAGCCTTCTGGAGCAGGGCTTGGGCTGTTGGTGTTGGAGCAGCTTGGGCTTGCGCAGAAGTGAACCCGGTGGAGCGTGCTTGGCTATTTTTGCCAGGAATGGAGCACTTGGTTGCTGTTGATGAAGGATGATATGAATTCTGTCCCAGGACGGCAGTCGAGAGCTTGTGGGAAAAGAAAGAACGAGGCTGAGGCTTTGTTTTGTTTCGGTGGTGGTGGTGTTGAGTATCTCCAGAAAAGATGTTGCTGCTTGTGAAACTTCTGTGATTTTGATAGGGCTTCTAAAGAATCTTTAAGTTTTGCTTAGACTTCAGGATTGATTCAGGAATTGATTCCTGACTCAGGCTTAGCTGTAGAAGGTGTGATTCTACTGCTCTTGACTCATACTCTTCCGATAATCCAGATCAGATAGTTACCTCTCAAACCTTTAAGATACTAACCATAACTGTTTGACCTGGCCCACTTAGTTCATTTCACAGTGTTTTCAGTTGTGATTTTTTTCCAGTTCATTAACTGCCTAATTAACCTTAATGATAAATGAGTTCTTAAACTAATTATTTGAAAGCTTAATTTAGGAAAGTCACTGCAATTCATAGCTCCTATTCTGCTGTTGTGACAGGCTGGATACTTGTCTCTCAGCGACAACGTGCTGTCAGACATCAGTAACGTTCATTCAAGTTCCTGGCAGCTTTTGGGCCAGCCTGGAATCAGCAGCTAGAAGAAGTTCTGCATTATCTACTTCTGCATTAACTGCTTATGGATCTGCTGGTGAGCTTTCAAAGTCAAATCATTGACCTTAGAGGGGCGTAATCATGAGGATTGTCCCCTGCAACCTTAATCTGATCCTTCTGTGGATGTGACATTCATGTCACTACTGGAATAAATACTTTTTGAAAGAACTGCATAGTGTGTTTATTTCCATCCATGGGATAGATGGTGCTTGTATAAGTGAGAGACTCTCTTAAATGGGAGATGGGAGAGGGAAATAATATCTGTTAGTCATGGGGTCCAATTTGAGGCCAGTTCAGATTTTCACACTGCTTTTTGTCCCCCATCACCTTCCACAAGCCAGAGTCCGGTATCACACACTTGCAACACAGCTTGCTTTGACTTTATTTGACATTTGACATGTGAATGCTCAATATTTCTGCAAATTAAAATTGACTTTTGAATTTGGTTTCTTTAGGAGGAAAAAACTGCAAAATAGATGATAGTCCTCTAAAAGGTGCGTCAGTAACTGGAAGGGGATCCTGTAGGAGATGGCAGTCTGTGCAGTGGGCCTGGGACGTATCTTTTCTTGGTTGCCTCATTCCCTATGAGGGAATGCTATGCTGCAGAGCAAAGGGGCAAAGAGGTCTCCCTGTTACTCACCTGTGATGGGGTTTGACCCTCTTTAGGTGAGCCGTGTGCAGGGTGGCGATAGTCACCCATTTGGGGAAGGAACAGGGAGGACAAAGGATCCTGTTTCTCTGCCTGGCCAAGTCCTGTTTCCTTCCTTTGAGAGCCCTGTTCTTGTCAATCAGCGCTTGAGTTAAATGCCTTCTGCTTCCTCCTGGATACAGTAGGGCTCTAGCAGCGAAAATCCTGCCTGGCATATTCAGTACTGGGGAACTGAAATGCAATATAGCTCTCACATGGCTCGAAAAAGATCCTGGCTCCTGTTTGATTGATTGCTTTTTAATTGTTTAAGTCCCAATTCTAAAGCTTGCTCCTTATTTTTGACCTCCACAGGACAAACTTTCCCTGAAACAACTTAGCTGTTCTAGCTGAAACACCTGGGAGGAACAGAGAGCATTTACAAGGAAACCGTTTTAAAGACTATTCAGGACAGCACAATAGAGAGCAAGGAAAATGCCTGGCCCCAAGTTCTCTTGCTTTCCCTTCTCTCCCCCCTGCCTGCCCATGTCACTGGGGTTTGTTTAGACCCCCCTTCTGCAGGGCTTAACAGCATTTTCCTCCTTTCTGTAAGCCGGTAATAAGGGGATTATTAGCATTGCTCGGCCATGTAAAGGCCCCAGTCAAGATTTGGAGCCTAGTTTCATGGGAGCATATAGCATATACTCCAACATATACTGCATATAATGCATTCATCATTGCTGGGAGTCGAAATACACAAGTAATACCCAGCCCTCGCTTTGCAGCGCCTTGCCTTGCTGAAGAGCGGCTGCTCGCTCAAGTTCCGTGCTTGGCCTGGGTCCGCATTGGAGCTGGCGCTGAAGGAACGCTGAACCGTGCCGGAGGCCTTGGCATGAGAAGCCCCCCTGCCCTGCCCCTGTGGGGAGGTGTTGGATACCGAGACTGAGAGCAGAGCTAAACGTGGTGTGAGCCTAACACGGCTCTGCTGAGCCACGAGGCCAGCCCACCCCACCGGGCAGGGAGCAGCAGAGCAGGCTGCTCCATAGGGGAGGCCGAGCGGGAAGCTGAGCGTGGCGATGATGCAGGGGGGAGAAGAGGCCGCGCCAGCGAGTGAGCAGTGCACTGGTACCAAAGCAAAGAGCGGAGCAGGTCAGCAGAGGGGCCAGTGATGGCCACACAAGTCAGTAGTGATGAGGTTGGTCCAAGGTCAAGCCAGGCAATCGGAGCAGCACCTCAGGGTGCATCCTGGAGGTAAATGGCCAGGCAGAGGCCAAGCTGCAGTGTAGCGCTGGTGAGCACCTAGGGTGAGGGCCCGAGCTGCAATGCAGCTCTGAAGTGCAAGAAGGGGCCCCGTGGGGCTTCTGCCAGCACGTTCTCGCACGTTTCTTGCCTTGGGACTCTGAGGGAAGTGCAGGTGCAATAACACAATGTACGGCTGCCTGTTTTGTAACTTTGCAGACTGTGGCAATAAAATCACATCCTGTTTGGTGGGGGAGCCAGCCTTAGCTGGTGCTTCTTGAAGTCTCTGTGGTCCTGCTGGAAGGTGTTTCAATGACTCTTTGTGGATAGGAAGGTGTGCGTGGGAGGCACTAGATATGCAGTTATTGCTACAATATGTAACGGGGATTCTTAATTGGACTCTTGGAATGGAGAGGAATTGAAATGTTCTGGAAGTGCTTTAACCTTCCTCAGCTGTGTCTTGTCCCTTTATTCATCCATATATTTTGGCTAATATGGAGCTTTCATTCTGTGACATATTTTTAGTGATTTATTCATCTTCCCCTTTTCTGTGGTTTGAAAACAATGTCCAACTTCATGAAATTTCTGATGCCTCTTCGTATTTCTCTCCAGGCTGTGGCAAGTCTGCTCTTAGATCATGTCAGCACTATTCTGTTGAATAGCAAAAAAAGCACTAGTAGTGTAATGTTTCCTTGTCTCTTTTCTCCTTCTCCTTCCTGACAGAAAGTAATAATGATTCTGGTAGCATCTTCTCTGATATTACAGTGAGAGCTTTGGAGCTTTTCGTTTTTATTTATTTATTTTATTCCTGAGGCAAAAGAGTGGATTGGGGAGTTCTCTGTGGAACTCTAAAAGTTGGCTTCCGGGTTCAACTGGTAGCTCTACCATAAGAGCTGGAGTCAAGACGAAAGCAGTCTGTTTACATCCGAGTCTTCTGTTCCTTTGGAAGTGTCTCAAAAAAGCAGTATTTGCAATGTGTGGCTCCCACAGTCCTACAGCAAGATAATTAATGACCAGTGTTTTGGAGATAGAAGCGTGCGGTGCCTCATCCTTCCTCTTAATTTCCCCCTGGTGAAAAGAGATAGAAGCAGCAGTTATCAGGGTGCTTCTATTTATTAGCAAAGCAAATGATAATTCATGCAAAATGTTTTGAAATACGTGTCATGGAAATTTCAAAATACTGAGGAAATCCTTAAATGCATCTGAGGCTTGTTCTGCATTAACAAATTGCTCAGAGATCCTGAACAAAGATGCCCGATAAACTGTCTGTGTGTTTGGTGGTTCCTCGCTGCCGAGCAGCAAGCATTCCCTGGATTTATGGGTATCATGCTTGAGTGAGAGTAGGAAGATGACAGGGAATTGAGTTAAGCAAAGATGTGAGCAGTCAGTGATGAGAAATAAAAGAACAAACACACTCATCATAAAAACTGTTTGCAATTGTCATGTGAAAAATATGGGAGTGGATCTCACAAAAGCCTGGCCCAGAGAGCTCTTTAGATGTGCAGGATAAGATATTGAATACTGCTTTTTAGAAGGACTCTCCTCTTGGTAAAGGGGTTTTATAGGAGCTCTTTCCCTTACATGTACTGATGATTCTGGCACTGAATGAGATGAGATTGGATTTTCATCCTTCGATTTGAAGGGTGCAGCAAGGAGAGAGGTGGAGAGAAGTTAGAAGGCCAAGTTGCAGAGAGCTGAGTGGCTCTTTCCTCCCTGTGAGAAGACCAGCTATCTAGTCAGGAGTCGGCTTCTCTGGGGCCAGAGCTGCGGGTAGTTTGCACCTCTGAATAATTACAAGTGATTAAAACTTCCTTTTAAATAACCAGGGTGATGGAGGTAATTGTCATGAAATTTTTTTAATGGAGAATTTTCTTAATCTAGAAGGATTGGATGGGGAGAGGGGCTTGTTTGTAAATGGGAAGGTTACATGAGAATTAGATTAGGTAGGTTATATTAGAATTAGAAATGTAGGTTGTGATCAACACAGCAGAGTTAGATGTGTTTGCATGTCCTTTGATGCCTTCAGAAGGGAACAAACTAAAAGAAAAGGTACTGTTTAAATGGTCTGGATATGCGACTGATAGGGAAGGGAAATCTCAACAATACTTGAGTTTTATAGGTGGTGAGAGCACACCAATTTGTGTCTTTTTTCCTTTTTCCCCCTGGTCTCTAACGTGCCCGTGCCAGTTTGGCTTTGCCCAGTCAGCAGCAGCTACACCGCCTCGTTGGAACGGCGCACTGTGCCGAACAGAAGATATCCCACAAATGTGGGAAGAAAGCTGATGGCTGGTAAACACCAATGCAAGAGTTAATCTAATAGCTACGTTCCATAAATAGAGGAGCTTGTTTGTATAGCCACTGCTAGAGAATATACGAGCGTGTCTGAGACTTCACTGCCTTGCCTGAGATCACAAATGCACTAAATAAAGCGGCTGTCGGGTTACAAAATCTGATCCTCTTCTATCCTTGGAACAGAGGTCAGAAAGACAAAATGGGAAGAAATATCTTTGTTTCCATAATTCTCTTCACTATTTTGATTTTTAATACTCTAAACAATTTCGCTGGATCCTATTCAAGATATATAATGTATTCTTTTGATCCAGTGTAGTAATTAGAGATTAGCCCCATTTGATGTTTAATTATTATAAAAAATAAAACCAAAAATAGCTGAACAGAACTTGAGAGTTTAACACTGCTTCAAAGTTGTGAGTGAGGTTTAAATAAATTAATGAGTCTGGAGAGTGGTATTTTGTAATACATATCTCCACAGACTGCACGTTCTGTGGAGTTCACATGTACTGTGTACCAGTTACTACAGTTAAACATTCTTTGTGAAAGAATCAGAGGAGCCATAGGTTGGATTATACCATCAATAATTTTGTGCAGGTTTTCCAGAGACTATCTCCATTTCTAAATGGGCTAGCTATCCAGCATGGTTTGAGCTTGTTCTTTTTCTTATATTTATTTACTTTTGAGGGATGTGTAGGTGCGCATGTGCATCTAGAATGGTTTCCTTGAACCATTTCAGTTCAGTTCATACAGTTTATACTGTAAGGCTGTCATCCAGCTGCTCTGGTTATTTAATTCTGATTGTTTAAACGTGGTTTTAGAATAGGCCGTGTGGGGCTGCCTGGCTTGTTAAGAGAGTAGCTCTTTGCAGATCTTCACTGAGGTTTAAAAAGGTGTTTGGTTTGGCAGGTTGCAGTTCATTTGTGAAATGGATCCTTCTGCCAGGAGAAGAGATGAAAGTCAGTAGCTCTTCAGCATAGGCCAAATGGAGTATGTACTTCCAAAGAATGATCTGCCTAGAAAAATGAAGTGTAGCTTTGTTTTCTTTGCTAATCTATATGTGATTCTAATAGGTATTAGTAGAACCTGAAACTTGGACTGGGAGTACAGAGGCCTGCTGTGGACAATACTTTAACACTCTTTGAAAAAAGATAAACTCTTGGCCTGCCCTAAACTTCGTGTTTCTTTGAACTGTGTGGCCAGAAACAGAGCTTGCACTTTTGTGGAAGCATTTTTGTGCACTTTTTTTGTCCAGATTTGCCATTCTGCTCTTCATTGGTCCTGTAGAAAGAACAACTGGGCAAGCGTTTACTGGTCTGTCAAGGAGACAGCTATTTTGGTAGGAATCTTTAAACTTCAAATGTCTTGAAACGACTGTTTCAACATGCAGTAACTCACTGATGTATGGTCTTCCTCAACCTATATTTCAAATGTGCTAGTGATGCATTTAAATATATTTTTTATTCATTTCTGCACTTGGGAACCATCTTGGTGTTTGAAATGTTCATGATGGGCTACCAGATTGACACATTAAAATCCTGTAGTTGTGTTCACAAGGGCAATTAGTGTGACTTCAAATGGTTTTCCAACCATTTCCCATCCTTATGAATCTTGACTATAGATCAAACATTGTTAATGAATTTTTTTTTTTAAAAAAAGCTGTTCTCCACACCCTTAGCTGTACTGTTTTCTTAATGCTGTCAGACTTGTTATGTGTTGGGGCGAGGTGTAACCTGTTCTTGTTTTAGTTTTAAAACCTGTTTTAGTTCAAAATTTAAAGCAACAGCTCTGCAGTCTGTTTTTTGTGACCTGCATTTTTGGATGCAGTTTAGTATATTCTTTGTTTTGCTCTTGTTCTTAATATGTTAATTATGCTATCAAGCTATTACATATTCTACTGACAGAATAACATTTGCTACCACTTTTTTTTTTCTGTTCCATTTTGGGATGCATGAGTGGAAGAAATCCTGCAGAAGTGTCTTGTTTTAGAGTTCATTTTTAAAAATTATCTAGCTCTTGTTATGCTGCCATCTGTCTTCCTCTAGCTTGAAGAGGAAACAGCTGTTGTGGACCATCTCCAGATAGTATGTTTAATGAAGTCTAATAGGTCTGCTCACCTCCAGTTTGCATGTGTATCAGGGGGAAAAAATCCTCCACAGAGGAGGAAAATGCTGTTTTGTGGTAGGACTGTAATGAGTTCCAGCTTGGTACTGCGTTGATTGAGCTACGGCCCTTCCATAGATGGGTTAGAGTAGGAACAGCTTCATTAAGAGGTTACAACGGCTGTAATTGTGCATTTCATATAAAGCGGATATTCCCTGTTGCTGCCTTCCTGCTGGAAGCGGCTGTCCAGCAGCTTCGGAAGGTAATGGAGCTGCTGATCCACCGTACGGCCACCTTGGAGCTCCACGCATGCCGAGCTTCGGCCTCTGGGCAGAGGCAGCACCCAGCATGGTGGGACCCACGGCAAGGCAGAGCCGGTGGCGCAACCCCTTGGCTTGGCAGCCCGCACTTGGGCTGAGTGAGGTGCCCTGAGTGCTCTGAGAAGCTACAGAAAATACCATTTCCAACAAAGTATTTAATTCTCAGATCTAGGTCAGGGAATAAACATGAAGATACCAATCAATGTTTATTAGACTATCTCTTTATAGCAGGGTATGGACGCACCTGATGTGGCTGGTAGATGATTCCCTTGTGGGTTTTGGGGTTGTGTTTTAGACTTGTGGTTTTGGTGAAGTGTGAGGGACCTTGTGAAAGATGCTGTAAAACATCAGCTTCAATCAAGATAGTGATTTAGCTGAGTTAAAAGGTTTGTCGAATGGAAGTAGACAAGTTCACTGTCAAAGAAAGCCTTGAAGAAGAAACTTGATAGTAAATTATCTGAACTCAAGTGCTGGAATATGGACAAGATTTGCTTCTGCTTTAAATAAAAGGCACTGAAAGGACCTCGTTTGTCAAAATCGAAGGAAAATGTGTTCTTGGATAAAGGAAAACATCTTGATGGATCTGAGATCCTTTGCAGAGTGAGTAGGTGCTTGAAGCAAGAGACTCTTGCAGGGGGTGGAGCGAAGCGCCTGGCACGTGCAGAAGCTCCTCAAGTTCTGTCCCATTCGCTCTCCTTGTTCCTGCTTCTGATGGGCCAGAGCAGGCCTGAACCAACTAAGAACCTCTGCTGTGTTAAAGCTGATGGAGGTGAAAATTTTGCTTTGACCTGATCTGTTTCTTAAAAGTGTCTTCCTTTAAGCATGTGAGCCTTCCTTGGTGGCACCATGTAGGCGAAGAGGGGCTGTGAGCAGAGTTAGGGAGACTCTAGAAATTTCTTTGGTCAAATAGCAAACTTAGATTTCTTTTCACACTTGTCAGGTTGAGCCACTGACTCACATTTGAGTGTACAATGGGAATTCTTTAATCTCAGAACAAGTTAGACCTGGAACTAAGAAACAACCCATGCCTTTTGCTGAAGCCCCGAAGAGTCGGGTAACACAACAGATGCGTGAAAGTCGCAACAGTCCCATCCCAAAGGTTCCTCTCTGCCTCCTGGGAGGTGGTGTCCTGCTTCAGATCTAGGAAACCTAGAGCTGGCAGCGGTAGGATCGTTCTGGGGGGCTACCGGGGCTGGGTTTGTAGGGAGGACCTTGTGCTCAGTGGGGCGCTGCGCAGGGGCTCCTCTCTGCATTAAGCTCTGCTGCCAGCCGCCTCTGCGCCTCCCTTCTCAGCCCATGCCCGATTGCTCGCGGCCGCTCTGCCCCTGTGTTTTGGGGCAGGTACCTCAGCAGGCTCCCGTGCAGAGCACCCCTTTTCCCTCACATGAGGCAGCGCTGCTGGCAGCATGTCCTGCTAACCAGAAGGTACTTCCCTCCTGGTTAGGGAGAGCTCTATTCCCATCTCCCTATTAGAAGGGCCAGATGCTCTCTGTCTCCTCCTCTCTCTGTTGATACAGCCTGGTTTATATCCCATTTTTCCCTCCTGCTGCTGAGGCCGTGAAGAACAACAACCATCCTGCTTTGCTGGTGGCCCTCACAGGCCACCACGAGGGCGCTGAGGAACCACCGAGGGCGCAACCTCGTGCCGTTGCATTAGCCCTCACCGCAGCGTCCCTGCGAGGCGCGGCAGCCGCGCTGCGCACGTGAGGTGTTACGGAGGGAGGGAGCGCACGCAGGGAAGTTAGCGGGCCGACTTGCTGGGTCCGCGCGCAGGTGGCAGAACTGGGACGGAATCCAGAGCTTTAAGCGAAGGAGCTGACTTGTTGCTTGGGAATACAGACTTCTTGCATGGACTAGCTCTGCTATATAGTGCTGCTTTGTAAAAACAAATGGGAATGTTTGGAAACTATACGCACATAGATGGGGGTTGTTTGAAGCCAAATAGCTTTTCAGCCTCAGTGCATGTTTTTCTTCTAAAGAAGCATTAGTCTTAGTGACTGCAGCATGCACAGAGATTTGCTTGCATCTGGAGTCTCTAATGTATCTTCTACCCTAAATG
>JAVCKT010021744.1:0-21825 GCA_032273925.1 Rhynchotus rufescens
CTCTGTCTCCCTGGGACCTCCTTTTTTCTTAGTCTACTGCTTCCTGCAATCTACTGTTTCCATAAGCTGCACAGTAAAAAAAGAAAAAAAACCCCACAATAAATGGATGTTTGCTGCTGTGTTGCCATGCCACCACTTTAGAAAACACAAACCAGTGGTGAGTCATTGAAAGGCAGGCAGACGTGGTTCTGTCAGCCAGGAACCATCCCCACATAACCTATCCATCAGCACTAGGTCACTGCCAGGAAATCATGGAGCTGGGCCTCTTCCCTAGCCTTTCTGCGAGCATGTGGCCACCACAGAGTGCTCATGCTGCCCTAAATGGACTCATCCACTACTGCTTTATCTTGTGGTTGCACTGGGCAGAGGCAGGGCGTCTCTCCCCAGTGTGCTGAATAGCTGAAGAGAGAATCTAAGAACAACTGTGCCATGATGCCCAGAATTACCCTTGGAGCAATCCCATCCAGGTGCAAGACCACGCAGTTCACCTTCAGATCACCCCTGGCACTTCTCTTCATCATAGCACAAAGCAGGATTCCTCAAAGCTTGGCCACTAGTGTGCCAAAACTTACTAACCTTCTGCATGTTGACTTCAAATAAGAAGTTACAAGATTTTCTCCTGTCAAAGAGTTTCCAAACTGATAATTCATTACATATTTCCCCATTTAATATTTCCTACACACCATTTATTTGGAGGTGGATGCAGGTATGGAGTGGCCTCTTGCAGCTTTCTAGGTGGTGAAGGAAGGTGATTTTCTCCCAGAGCAGATTTGCTGGGTAGAGCAGGAGCAATGAGAGATGCAGGCTCTTGCTGTTAGCCCCTCTCAGCTCTTCTTGGACAAAGAAAGGTCAGTTCCTCATGGGGTCACTTGGTAAATGTGAGTCTCTCAGACAATAACACCTGCTGGAAAACCTGTGAGAGTTAAAATAGGAGCATGGATAAGCCCTTGTCTTAGTCCTCAGTCTTCTTTCTCTGCTTACTGAAGCTTTGGGGTGCCTCAGGTTTCCAAGCTTTCTTTTCCATTCTGGAGTCTCATTTACAAAGCAATGGCTGGAGTTCAAAGAGATGCCCGTGAGCTAGGGCCAGAGTGCCAGAGTTTCCTTAAAAAATAAAATCAGGAATCAGAGGACTGGAGAGGAAGTCAGCAGCTTGTTACAAACCTCTGCTAAATTCAGGCCACTAAGCCTGAGGTATAAACATCCATGTCTTATTGATGTGTCTTCATTTGTTTTGATCTTACCTTATTTATTTCAAGTAAGATAACTGGGAAAGTGCCATAACAAAAAGAGAAAGGTAAGGACTAAGGACCTACTGTTGACAGGGAGCTGGGTCAAACTGGAAAGCTACAAGTGCTGTAGGAAAGGGTTGCTCCTCTTCTTTGGGAAGGGCAGGTATTACACTCCAAATCTTGTTATGGCCGAGAGAGGAACATATCTTAAATGTGAAGCCAAGTACTTATTGTTGGTCTAATGTAGAGTTTGAGCAATGTAACCAAAATACAACAAATTATTATTAGTCTAATTACAGCGATACTAACGCTATCTAAATGCTACAATTAAAAGAAAGAAAATCTCATTAATTAGTAATAGTACAGCTGAAAATTAGAATCTAGTACTTTCTACCCCTTCTTCGCTGGTACTTTCCATGCTCTGATGGGTCTTCTGTTTTGCATTTGCTTATACGTTAATTATACTTTTTATTCTTTCCATTGATTCTCCATTATTTGTTTTTTCTGTTTGCCATGTTATTTCTAAAGAAAGTTTTACATGAGCAATTGGAAATTGCACTCCCCTTGTGACCGCTGATCAACCATGATGATGTATGTTTAATGCCTAGGACACCTGAGAGCATCCCTATTTATATAAATGGAATAACAAAAAAAAAAGTAAACTCAGTTAATACTAAAAAACAGCTCCTTGGAATCTTCTCAAGGAAAGCACTCAGTTTGATTTCTTGTGATCAGCTTAGCCACTATTGCAAGTGTTCAGCCAGCCATCAGGTATCTGTCAAAGCATTCACAAATCCTGTGATGCTTATCACAAGTGGATTGGCACCTGAGAACTCACACAGGGCACCGCTATTTTTAGCCACCGTGCATTGTTCCTTGGATTCTGAATTGTCACTCATCAAATGGGGAGCCAAGAGAATCTGATATTGTGGAGAGTGCCAGCCAGGCTCCTCACAGCAAACACGTATCAGGAGAAACTTTCTGCTGCCCTACAGCATGGGCATGTGTCATCTTGGCTTCTTGACATATTCTTATTTAGGCGTAGGAAAACAGGATATGCTTACTGATGCTGTGATCAATGCAGTCAACTACAAATAGCCTGGAAGGAGTTGCTAGAAAACATTCAGCTGTGGGCAATGTTTGAGCTAGCCCATGAATGTCTCCCTGGTTTACTTCTAGGCAAATGTTCCCTATTCCCTTTGGGCTTTCTAAATTGAGCCCTGCTTAAGGATTTTAACTAAAAAAGGCAGTCCCAGGCTTCCTGAGCAAGCAATTGCTTCCAGAATCCAGATCAAATGTTACCAGCTTCCTTTTTGCAGCAGAATAAAATTTTTAGTTTTTATAGAGGTAGCACTTCACTGTGAGCTTTTTAATACCTTCAACCTCCTAGACTAAGATACTTATTCTTAGAGTAATCAGTATCTATGTGGTTAAGAGTTATGTATGCTGACTGTAATTAGCAAAACATGTGAGATGTCTTTATCAAAAATTCATCTTTTCTTGACTTATTTAAACAAATCCCAGCAGGCCAGAACTTCTAACTTTGCCTTCCTGCAAGGCTAAAAATGGTCTACCTGCACAGAAATTCCGTGTATTTGGTGTTGTGTGTATGGCTGAGTAAGGCAGATGATACACAGAAATAAACTGTAGAGAGAACAAAGCACTTAAACTGATTTAGAGCAGGGAAGACACAAGATGGCACAAGTAGCATTTCTAGGATGCTCTGTGAAGTTGAAAAATAAGTAGTTCAAGCACTGCCTTAAAGCCAGAACCCCTAACTGGAGAATACTGAAGAGGCCAATTGCACAGTAAATTGCCATGCTTGCCCCAGAAGGGTCCCCATGTCGTAGCTCATCTGGGTGTCACTCATACATGGAAAGCATCCTAAGTCTGCTGCACAGATCATGATATTTTACAGACCGCCAGAAGTCTCAAAGAGGCCATTTGAAACTCCCTGAATGAGCTGTCCTTTGCTTGCACATTATTATCCATAATCTCCTAGCTACTTGGACATAGGTCCTTCATTAATAACCATACTGTGTGACATATAGTGACTGGTTCTGATGGTTTCTTAGTGAAATTTCCACAAGAGGGGAATAGCAAGGTAATTGACCCTGCTTAAGGCGGATGGGGAGAGGAAACAGCAAAGCTGGGACTGCAGTAAATATCACTTGAAAGTTAAGCAACCTTATGCCAAGTGCTGAGCATGCTGGATCCCCACTGAAGTCAGCAGAAGCCCAGAGAACTTGGTATTTCTCAGAATCACAGGCTTTGCATGTCCAGCTGCCGAGGCTGCAGTAGGGTTCTATCCATACCCCAATGCAAGTCTATGATCATACTTGCTGTTTCTTTGGGACATGGGTGAGAGGTTTTTAGCAAACCTACTTCAGATGTGCAGCCCACTCTCACAGTCAAACTCTGGGTCCAGCCTGCCTTGGGTTTTGGGACAGACCCTGGCAGACCCTTGCTGAGATGAGCTTCCCAAGTTTGCCTGATGCATGAGCTCTGCATCTCTACTTAAGGAGATCTCTGTTCCCCTTCTTCTAGTGTCCCAAAGATCAAAGCTTTAATAATTTGTTCATTGTAAAAGACATAGTGTTGCCAATGGTGTTAATGGGAAGACTTCAGTGGGGTAAAATCTTCAGAAATGCCCTAGCAGATGCTACTAAAGCCTTGAACGCCGAATACTATGTAGTATAGGATGCTGAACAAGAAAGACTATTTTAACACAATTGCAGGATCCTCCAGGCTTCTGGCTTCCTGCAGTACTGGAGTTACAGTCACCGTGGTTCACCCCTCTCTAATTAGACTGTTTTCCCACTTTACACTGCCCTTGTGGCTGTTTTCTCCCAACGTTGCTCTGAATCTTCCCTAGGCAGAGCAGCGCACAGCGCGTTCAGCGCCAGGGGAACCGAACTGGAGCGACCCTATCCGAAAGCCCTGAACCCAGGAAAGGCCTTGGTGTGCAGGGTGCTAATTAGGTGGATAACCCAACAGCAGAACTGCAGAATAAACAATGAGCTTCTCCACAAAGGTCACCTGCAAAACCTCCCGCACAGCGCTTGCCCCAGCTCTTCACCAGTGACTATCAAGGGGCTGGAGTCTGCAGGGAAGCTCATGAAAATATCAGCACAGACGGAGATTAAGGCATCTTCACCTAACGTCAAAGCTGCCATCTGCTTCGCTCCTGCTCAGCTTCGATCAGATTTACTCGATGAGAGCCTAAGCGGGAGGGGTGGGGAGGGCTCCGCGTGCTCAGGCATTTCTGGTCTTCCTGCGTTCACATGGGAAGGCCAGAGAGGCCAGGAGAGGTTCACCTGGCTTCAAATACCTGATTTTTCTTGTTTAAATAACAACAAATGAGGTAAGGTTTTGGTTGATGAGCTTTTAAATTTGGTTCCCCAGATCGATTCCACACGTCCTCTCTCCAGAGTAACGTGCTTGGAAAGAGAAGTGTGTAGCAAAGAGAAACTAATGACATAATTGGATAATTCGATCTGCAGACCCATGAGAATTTCAAACTTGCCTCCCATCTCCAACCATCTAGTTTTCTTTTCAAAGTCAATTTTGTGCCACTCCTTGTGGCAGAACAGCTAGGATGCCTGTCCTCTGCCACTGCTCATTTTTTTGCTGGGATTGGAAGCCACATTCTTTTTTTGGACTGTGGTTGGGAATTCTGCTAGGACAGCACCAATTTAACCTGGGCATTTAGCACTGTACAAATGTCAGAACAGAGCAGTGGTTGCTAATCTTTGAGGCTAGGGCATGTAGCTTTAAGCTGTAGGGAGGAACTCGGTGCAAATTTTACCATGGCAGCAGAATAAATGAGCAAACCAAAAGGCAAGTACTAGAAAGCCCAGTATGTGTAACTCCAAATTTACCACTGCTAAGATAAAGATAAAAAATAATAAGAAATTCTGTGCCTTATACAGGCACAAAATGAATGGCTGAGAATTAACCTCATGTGTTTACAGTGCAGAAGATTAGGATAGGATAGTTGCTTGACTAGCCATAGGATAGTTTGAAACGGCACATAGACCACACTGTGGAAAGGGTCTTGCCTTCTCCCAGTAATGATACTGCTGATGCCTGCTGAGCTTCAGATCCATGATAACCTCAGAGACCTCCACTTAGATCTGCTCCTCAACAAGTTGTTCTCCATTGTGAATTTGGATAGCTGATTTTTCCTGCCCAGATGTATTAATCTCTATTGATTAGCATCACTTTCCTTGGACTTGGTGACTCAGATATCAGTTTGTAAAGTCCACTGGTAAATCTAGCCATCCAAATTGCTGTTAGTCCTTTTCAAATGACAGTGTTGGCCAGGTTGAAAAATGTATTCTCTACGTCATCAGGTCCATTAATGAAAATGCTGAAGTCCAAATTCTTATAGTCCATCTAGCAATGTTATCTGTTTTGGCAGTAATCTATCAATGAATGCTTAATCTATAATTTTCTAACTACTTTCTCAATTACCCAATAGTATTTTCACCTAGATGATATTTTTCTGGCTCATTTTTCTGGCTATGAATGTGTCATGGGAAACAGCATCAAACAACTTTACAAAACCAAGATCCATGACCCTGACAGTTTCTTCTGGTCTATAAAGCTTTTTTTTTTTTCTCTGTTGTAGCTGGGAATTAGATTGGTTTGACATGATTTGCTTTTGACAAATCCATATAGACTGTTTCTCATCTCTTTGTTCTCTTCTGTGAACTCACAGCAAGCCTGTTTGGTTATCCAAATCCAAAAAGTTTTCTGAAAGTTGATGCTATATAGGTGTGTAAGAGAAGATTTCAGCTCTCTGTGTTTTTTTCTTATTTAGCATTTGAAAGACAGATATTCAAAGACAAGTACTATCTTTAAAGTTATCTACTACCTTTCACATCCTAACTGAACCCCCCCCAGATCAATGGCCAACTTCTGTAAGATTTCATCAGCAGGTGCCATAAATAATATACAGTGAAGTTCACTGAATCTAACCGCATGGATAATATTTATGATATCTGAGGATCTCCTAAACTCTGTCCAGACTTTCTGAAACTGCTGTCCTCGCCACTGCCTTTGATGCTTGTGCTGCCAGTTTGAGACCTGTGTGCAAAATTGTCACAGGTCTTTCATTTTTTCAGACAATCATTTTCCCTTGTCAAAGACTGATGTGCTCTGAATATCTTTTATTCAGTAAATTGAACAGCATGTCTCTGTCTATAATTTTTTTTTTAGCTTGTACTTTAATGTTTGTGTGTGCAGGAAATTATGGACTTGCAGCATTTCTGGTGTAAAAGAGCATTCCTTGGATGCTCTTGAAGCCCTTTATCCTGTTCTCCTGATCAATCTATAACCACACTAATCAGGATTTTCACAGGTTTGTCTTAAGCCAAGTTAATATTCACAGAGCTCATTCCCCTCCCTTATAAACTATTTCAGTGAGAAGATAGCTTTAACAAGACACAGCTCTTATGTATGTCATTAGAGGTACAATTAAGGGATGGTATAAATCATTCTCATAATGAAAAAGAAAGGAAAGATAATTTTTTTGAGAAAAAAACATACCAAATAGCAATGAGGAGAGCAAGATCCTCTTTGTATATAAATAGAAACCCTTGCTATGTTTAAGAATCCCCTGAATACTGATTACCTGCATTGACCTGTATCTAAACATATTGACAAAGATAAGCAGGGACAGTCAGCAGTCAGGTCTGATTCAGTTCTAATAGTTTGAATTAGATGGCCCAAACAAGCTGGAATTATTCATTAAATCAGCAAAATCTGCTTGTCGCTCCCTTTAATGCTTGATAAATACTGACAGTCAAAGGACTTAAAGCCATCCTGCTCTTCAGCCTTTCAGCAGGCTGGGAATGTGCCTGTCCTCTGTACAGAGACCTCATTTAATTCCTATCTGCAGAGAAACTGGGATGGAATGTCAGTATTCCTGGTTTTGTCTCTAGAGCAGAGGGCTGCCATAAGAGCACTAGCAGGCCAGGGCATTGCAGGCTTTTCCTCTTTGCAGCTAATATTAAAAAGCCTGTGAGAATGCAAAGTACATTTTATGCAAGTGCCTGAAAAGCGAACTTGTGGTTATGAGCCATGTTGGTCTACTATTTCAGCTAAAATTTCCAAAGACCATCCAGAGACCTGCTGAAAGTAGAACACCAATCCATATTTCAGAGCTATAAACTTAGAGTGTTCAGAATCGACAGTTTTAGCTTAAGAAATAAGAACCAGAATTAGACCCCACAGTCACAGAGATTAAAGAGCACCTATGCTGACTGACTGCAAGGTGTCTCTGTCTACGGCTCTTGCAGGGAGCCCAGACCTCGAATGGACTGCAGTTCCAGCGCCGTGCTCCAGATCAAAAATGCATACACTAGGGACTGTTTTAAATGCTAGTCATTACACATAGTTTCCTGAGCTTACCAATAAAGCTAGAGTGCTTTGAATTCTTGAGAGCTCTTAAACTAGACTTCAAAGCAAAGCTGGAGATGATAAGAAATTTTGATGAAATTATTGTGCTGAAAGCAGCGAGAAATTAGAAGATGTGACTGAAATGTGAACTCCCTATTTTCTTCTCTTCCTCTTTTCCCCTTTCATTTCATGTCCATGCAGATAGATGCAAGCATACCTTAGCTTGCTCTACCCAGACTCTGTTTAGCTTCTAGATGACTTTGCTGCTGGACTGCTCTTATCTAGCTCACAGCTTGGATTGAGGCAGTGGAGTTCCTGACCTCACAGACATATTGGTAGTGTATATAGCCTCCCATCTAAAACCCACAGAGAGACAGTGAACCAAAGCCCTCCATGCCTTGTGAGGGACACTAGATACCTACTGCTCTCATGTACATGGCAAGTTGAGTTCAGAAGAGGTTCATGCTGGTATAATGTGCAAGAGGGTAATCAAATAAAAAATTCATACCTATTTCCCACTCCATGCTGTTGTCATGCTAGGCCATCCTCTAAATTCAAGAGGAAACATCACTTTCCAGGAAGAAGTGCTGCATATTTCTAAAGAGCACCATGCTGGTACAAAGAGCACCAGCTCCAGATGTGTTGACAGGGCTCGAGTGTTTATATCTCCCTTACGACTCCAGCAGTACCTCATGGTATCATCTATTCACAGACACAACACGTCTTCTCCCAGAACCTGCAGCAGAGCTCAAGCATGAAATCAAAAAATGGTGTCTGAGGGGGAATTTGAGTTAAACAAAGATTGCGCACAACAGGGAACAGAATGGAAACCCTTCTAGAAATAGCCCTTTAACACCGACATTAAATGCTTTGAAGTGAAGGGCTCAGATTTCCTTGAATGTTTGCAGTTTGGCTTTGCATTTTTCAAAGCCTCTTTTTCTCTGTGATGCCCCTCGCTATGCATTAAACTTGCTTCTGTATGCCCCAGGCCATAAATGATTCAAATTATAGAACTTGGCTTTCTGCTCGAATGACCAGCTCGTGTCTCTGATGCTCACTTTGATCACAGTGTCTCTCTGATTCTTCCTAGTGATGTGGTAGGCACGTTTAAGTGGGTGAAAATCTTCCTCTCTCTGCATGCTGCTCACTGTATGGTGCTTTGGAAGAGAGGCAGGATATCAGTCCCAGTGCTGAGCAGGTGACTGTGTTGTGCTGTGCCTCAGTTTCCATTCCTGAATAAAGAGAATATGATGCCAGTTTGATTGTAAAGCTGTCTCAGATCTGCTAGTGAGACTACACAGTGAAAACAAAAAATGCTGTTGTAAAAAAATCACCTTTTGTTTTTCCTGTCCTATTCACATAGATAAGCAGCTTATGTTATCTATGCTTAGATAACAGATATTGTCCACTTATATGTGATCACACTCCACGCTCTTAAGATTTAGGAGAAATGGCAAAGACTGCAGTCCTCTTGTTCCAATCTGCATCCAGGTACATGCGCTAGGTCAGTTTATAATGCCTGAGGAGTGAGTACAGTCCTTGCCAAGGGTCTTTTGGAGGTTTCTTTGACAGGTTCTTTGAAACTGTCTTTTTCTCTTGTGTGGCACTGAACTTGACTTTATGACCTCAGGTCTGTTCTTCCACAGCCATTACATTCTTCCCGTTGTATTGATGGACATCAGCATGGGGAGTGAATCAGAATTTAAGATGAGAAATGCTGTATTTAATTCTTGAAATAAAGCCAGAAGGAGGTAAAACCTTCTTTAGCACATCCCACCAGGCTGAGACTCGCAGTGCTCCCATTCTGGGATCTAAGGATAGGAACTTAAAATATTTATTGAATCAGAAATAAAATCCTTTTTGATAGATTGGCTTATGATGACAGGAATATTATCTTGATAAAGAATGATTAAAAAATTTTGCCACAGGAGTATCATAAAAATTTTGGTTAAGTTTTTAGGACCGACTTATTTGAATCCCGGACTGCTCTGAAATTTTGCAAATAAGTGGTCTTCCATTTCAAAAGGAAAACAGATCTTTTGTGATTGTTTGAAATGGAAAATCTGAAAACAGAATTGCTGAATTAGATGTGTTTCACCTCTACGAAAAATCAAAATAAACATTGAATGAAACAAAGTAGTCTCAAACAAAAAGAAATGTCACTTAGAAAATGCCAGAACTGAATGTTCTGAATAATTCAAACGAAGAGTTCCACACTGAGAGGAAAATATATCTCAGGGATTCCAGATATGCACTCTGTTCTAAAAATGTTCAGCCACTTCTAATGAAATACTGCAACATGGTGATTTTGGGTACAGTTTTGGTGGCAGAACCATGATGTGAATTGAGGTACCTATCTCAGCCACGCTCAACAAGGTCAAGCTCCTGCCTAGGACCACCAGGGATGTCCCCTCTGCAGCATGGAGTGGATTGAGCTTGGGGCCACCACGGAAACTGGCACAGGGACAGAAGACACTCTGTTAGAAGACACTAATTATTTATTTCCAAAGAGGTCAGGGATGCACTGGGAATCTGTGCCAAATGAACATGCGATTTTGACTTTTTTGGAGGAGGTAATATCTTTACAACTCAAGAGGTAATATCTTTACAATCCAAACTGACATGTGAGTTTTCCTCGGGGAAGGCAGCCCACTGGATTGTCTGAAGCACTGCCAGCTGCACAAGAGTGAAATGAGCGTTCAGGAATGAACCTGCTTGGTGGCTGCAGAGGTACTGGCATGGATAATGACGGTGATGAGGAAAATGTGAATCATAAAGCAAAGGAAAAAGGAGGCCATAATTAAATATTCCGAAGTACAACATCTTAATTACAGTGGACTAAGAAGTAAACAAATGACACCAAGTAAGAAAGCAGCTGATCAGACAGCTTCTGAGCTGATTATCATAATGTAGATGCCAACAGCAATTTGCTCAAATCAGAGAGTTTTTTTGTAGAATGAAAACTAGGTTTAGTCCTAATCAAAATAAAATCAATGTATATTTTAAAACAGATTAATGATGTGAAACAAAGCTACCATGATTGTTATTCATTATTTTCATCAGCACCAAGAGGGAATCATTTGTGTTACTGCTTAATTACGTAGATGTTAACAATTAATTAACTAATTGCGGTGATAGCCAATGTTTTGGGAAATTGAGAGAAGATGACTGCCAATGAATGTCCTCTGGTTTACTCAGCCCAGCTTGAACCATGATGCTGGTGCCACTCACAAGTGGTGACAGCTCCAGAAACAGAGGCAAGACAGGTTGCTTGTGTCTTCCTTCCTTGTCCCCACCATTGTCTGTGAACAGATTTCAAAACTATTCAACAACTTGTTTTTGGAAATGGCACAAGATTCTCTTTCAAGTCCTCATTGTTAGATCTTCAGTCTCCTTTGACTTTGCTAGACGGGTCTGCATCTGTACTTGTCCTAAGAACATGTTAGAGATTCTGGAATAAAAATCTTCTTTTGGTAAGCAGAAAGAGCTGGAAATAGCTGGTTTAAGATTCCAAGCAAAAGAGAAAAGCAAGGCAGAGCCTGCCATACTCAGAGGAGCAGGATGCCTACAGAGGTTATTGAGTACAGTGGCACTGCACACCCTGAATTCCTGGGTTTGTTTATGGCACTGCACTATATAGGCAGCCAAAATTAAGGTCTGGCAACAACGTTAAGCAACGAAGCATTGCTTTCATCCATAGATTTCTTTCATCCAAGCAGATACATCGCTTTTTGTTGAAACAAAGAGTTCAGCTTCAAGAAGGAGACTGATCATGGCCATTTTTAACTGAATGGAAGGACTCCAGTGCCAGGGGAACAGCCGATACTTCTGTCAGCTGCTCTGTTTTAGGTCAAAAGGAAGAGCCTGCGCTTTTGGATCAAATGGGATTTGCACTAGGGTTTGGCCCTTCAGTCCAAACATCAGCCTGGAGGAATGAGGATCAAGCCCCATTTCTCTGAGCATCCATTTTGTAATGAGAACATGAAACCTGCTGGGGATATTCTGTCTGAGAGCTGTGACAGAGTCACGGAGCACTGCTGGGGAGGGCTAGTTGCTACCAGCACAGCCAGGACCTTCTGGTGAATCTGCCTTCCTGCTGAAATTATGGCCTGGAGCTGGGAAATTATTCTGCGAAAGCCCAGGGCCAAAAGCGATTGCAAAGGAGGAATGTTCTCTAAGCTAAAGATGACATTGCAGACCCATAAACAAGTGAACAAGAGGCCCTGGCCTCTCAGCTTGGCCAGGACTCTGCGAGACACTCACTGCAGTGTTTTGCTTGCTTTCTTGTCACCTGCTTTTGTTGTGCTGCTCAAAAATATTTCTGCCCTGGCAATTCCTTTGCAAACCTACCACACTGCTAACACTGACAAATCAGTCAGTCAGCAAATCCCTTCAGCCAGATCAACTGGTGCATCTCAAAGACAACAGCAATTTTCTGCTGTGTGGACCACAGCTTTGCATTCTTCTGATAGCACTAGAGGCCTTCATCCAAATGGGCTGTGCAGGCAAAATTTGCCTGGGGCTTGAGCTTTTTGCATTTTTCTTTTTAATACAAGGTTGAACGATGCTCCAGGCAGTGCTCCTGGGCACTGTACTTGCTCAGGGGTAGGTGGAAATCCTTTCACACCTCAGACATGGAAGCCAGACAAAGCAGCTCCAGGCTGCTGCTGATGCTCTGAAGGTGACGAACTCATGTTATTCATGTACACTGCTGGGTTGAGATAGCTTTTGACCAGCCTAAGCAGATACATATACGAGGTACCTAACCATCTGTTCATATAGAGACCAGAATGCAGGACCACAACCGCCTGGCTGACAGACCAAACAATATGCAGCATCATTCACGGAGCAGGGCTAGTGAGCTCAGCTGTGCTCCCGGGAAGCAGCATCTGCTCATCCCCACTGTCCTTTTGCTTGTGCTCTGCAGGAAGCCCACCCTAGCACTATCTCATAGTACGCAGGCAGCAAAAACATGAGCTGTTCCATTCAGCTGAGGTGGATGATGTTCTCACTGGTCTCTTTTCCCTTGTGGATGTTTTTCCCTACTCATTACTCACAGATAATTGTGTAAGTAGTGGAAAGGCTCATTACAGGAGCAGTCAGGGTTTTTGCATTGAGAAGCAGGACCTTCAAATAAACATAGTGATATGCTGCACTACCAGCTTGGTTGCTTGCTCTGGGTATTCCTGAGTCTTAATGCTCCCTGTGAGTTTGGAAAGCAAAGGAAATCTTAGCTGGCTGTAACTGTCCACAAAACCTTTTTCTCCTGCAGTAAATTTGTAAAGACATCTAGAAACTAGTATTTAAAACTAGTATTTAAAAACACGAGGTGGAAAGTGACACAGATTTGTGGGTTTTATGAGCACAGTGGTAGAGAAAGCATGTCAAGGTAGTGCAAGCCTGAGCCTGCAATTGTCTCTTCCCATCCCCTTGAGCTGATAGCGCTCCTTATTGATTTTCTATTGTAAACTCAATATCTGAGATGTTACTGTAGTTCAGAGGATGAAAAACAGAGTTGGGAGAGTGTACATAATCCCAGTCTAGTTGTCAGAGGTCCTTGATTCTGGAGACCCATTGACAACTACAGTGATATGAATTTAACGACTCCCACATCTCTACTCAGACCCAAAGCAGGCAGAATTAACAGAAGTAGAACCAGAACTAGCAACTAAACAAAATGCTGAGTGCTTGCAATGAGAGAGATTACTTGCACACATGTATTCTGGGTCAAACTTCACTCTTTTTGTCATGCATCTGATTGCAGCAAAATGTCATGTGCTTCAGAGAGGATATCTGAGCTGGTTGTTCCTCCCACCCTTGCACTCACTCCCGAGCTTTCCCCTCTGTTATCGTCCTGCTCATTCCCTTTCATCTTAATTCATTTGCATCAGAGTGAGTCTCTCTCACTGCAAGACTCCCTGGGAAATCTCACCAGGTGTAATACAAAGCAGCCAGGAAATCCTTCCCTGGCAAAGTGAATTTCAGCAAGTTTCTGCTCACAGCAAGGCTTTTGAGAGGAAAGGCTGACACGGGCATTCATGGTGTGCTCATAACCTGCTAGCCCAGCACACAGGCTCCTCTCTCATAGTGCCTGTCTGGCAAAGGCGTAAGTTAGACTTCAAAAAATTCAGAGCTATTGCTCAGGTAATTACGTTTACTTTGGACTCCTCGGCTCTCGGCTCCTGGCTGTGCTAAGAGAGAGTGTAAAATTAGGCTTCAGTGGTGTGGTCAGTGAATATCACTGTGTGGATTTATCAGCAACTATGAAATGACAGTTTGTGCTGTTACCTAATGTGGGTTTCAGCCTTTTAAATTATTTTGAAAATGGGACACATTTTAGAACCACAGATTTGAGCGGCAAATTACTAATGGTTTTGCTGCCTCTCCAGCCATTTTCCCATCTCTCTATGCAGGTTTATAATTACAGATGGGATTTTGACAAGTCAGTTTCCCAGTAATGGCAAGTTAAACTCCCTGATGTGAATCAGGAGAAGCTGAAATGATTTTGCAATGCATATTTATTAAGATAGTGGTGACTGAAGTCACTTTCACTCACAAGAGCTATATTCTGGCATTTATCTTCTCAGAAGTTTTATCTCTATGAAAAAAATAATAAAAAAAAAGAATTTAAGAAAATCCACAAACATCATAAACCACATTGCTGTCAGTAGAGAAATGTTCCTCTGCTTCTAATGCAGAAGATATGACATAGACTTGGAGAAAGCCACATATAACTCTGAGTAGCAGGAGCAGCAGTGATGACCAATATATTTGGCTCCACTTAATTGAAGAAAGGACGCAGTTTCAGGACAAACCAGCGAATATTACAGGGAGGCAAGCAAACAGAAAAGACACACTCCCTCCCTTGTGATAATGACAAGGCAATTTTGGCTCTCTCCCTTCTTCCTAGCAAAGTATGGAGTCTACCACCAGTCCTCACAGTTGTGTGCTTGGAAAACTCAAAATCTCTACCCATACAATTCCTCCACGGCTCAAATGAACCCAGCTTTTCTGTCCTGGATGCTGCATTGGCTTCTTAGCTGGACAAGATCCATGCATCTCTCTTCAAAGTATCTGAAATGTGGTACCGTCAATACAGTGTGTCTTGGTCCTCCTTAGACCTTGACAGGCAGATCTTTGTTGAAACTCAAACAATAAAGACCTAAAGCTCACAGCCCTTAGGCTCCTGCTCAGCATGAAAAGGTAGGAACCTCTCATGAAACTTAGAAGAAGCTGTAGCCTTCAGTTTGTCTCCCCATCTTGCCAGTTCCTGCCCAGGAGAAATCATGGGCCAGAATGTCCTGTCAGCTTCATTTCTTATGAAAATTGTGATAAAATCTTTTTCCTTCCCTAATGGCCTCTGGTTTGCATGCAGTGCAGTTGCAGCCTTATTGCATCTTGTTGGAAAGAGCTAAAATGTATACATTTGAAACAGTGTATTCTCTTTTCCTCTAATGTCGTTTTTATCTGCATTTCATTAAGCTTAATGGAAGCTAAGTCAGTGACTTATCCAGTAATATCCCTTTTCAAGCCACAGAAGTGGCTGCACCTGAGTGTCCCACTTCCACATTTCCACCAAGGGAAGCTATATGCTTGATTATTATTTGCAGTGAAGGTATTTCCAGAGACATATTAATATTCCAGCAAAGCTTTCCTGACATGTGCTAGTTCCATGTGACAGGAAAACCCCAGACATCAAACCCAGACATCACGGCAGTGACTTTCCCATGAGAGCACATAGGGTCGCACTGTGTGCTGGGCTGTGACACCTTCCCTGGGGATGCTCACAGCATTTGCCAAAAGAATTACGTTTTTAAATATTTCCTTGTGTCGATCACCCCCAAGCATTTTGCAGGAACTATGCTCCTTGCTCCTGGCAGTGCTCCATGTGAGCCCCGGGAATCACTTAGGGGAATTTTTTTGTTGTTGTTTTTATTCTACATCCTCTGCAGTATTTTTACCAGGATAAAGACATGACAAGAGCAATTATGTACAAGACTGACAATAAATAGTCCTTCTCTCTCTTGTGGCACAATGATTTTGCAGCAAGACAACTTTAACCCCTTCTTACAGCCTTCCTCACACCAGGCAGGGTCTGTGATCTAACCCTCCTAGGTCTCGGTATCCCTTCATACTAGCTGATAACTAACCTCTAGTTGGCTCATTTCTGTCCTCTCCAATATTGCTACTGTCTCCTGTGTGCACATGAGTTCCAAATAGTGTTTTTAAATTGCTCTTGACATGTTAAATGCTAGTAAGGTCCCATTGCTGTGGTACCCATGGTACTGTTAACCCGCAAACAAGGAAGATTCTACAGCAAAATGGGGTTATTGAATTATATCATTGCTAAGTCAAGATGGTCAAAAAGTCAGAATTCCAATAATTAGGGTTTAAAAACCTATATTTAAACGGAAATACATATCGAAAATTGATTCTTACTTTTGAGCTCTCAGCTTTCCCTTTGGTCAGCCTCTCCCAGTCTTTTCTGAGCAATGTCCCAATCTCTCAAAGGCAAACTTAAGTTCCTAAATTATCAAAAAGCTCAAGGAAATGTAGTTCTAAGGGGAGAGAAAATAATGTAAATACTATGAGTCTCCTAGAAAGATCAGAGAAGTTAAGAAGTTGATGGGTAAAGAGAAGGGATGGGATAGTGGCATTTTTTATAGATTTTTCTCCTGAGTTTTAAAAATTAAATCCAGTTTGATCATTTTACTCCTCAACTACAGAGGAGAAGTTTTCAGAGTAGCTAAGGAAGAAATGAGAAATGACATCTTTTTTTTTTCCATTAAAAATCCTTGGTTAGTGCACTGAAAATCACGCCCCTTAAGATGTTTTCAGTTAACATCTGAAAATGGGACATCTCCACCCTACTGAGTGTCTTAAAATTCCTTGCCTGGGAATTTAATCAGAGATGAGAGATCTGTTCTGCAAGGGGCTGTCGCTCTGCAGCTGCCTTTGCTCTCCACTCGCCTCTTTAGCTTAGTTCTGAGTACAGCTTTTCTTGTCAGATTTGCTTTCCTGCCCTCTGAAGGCAGTGGCATCCCCTGGATTCTTGGTGCTTTGAGGATTATCTGTGGAGAGAAATCAGGACTTTCCTCGTTTAGAGTCAGTGATTTGCATCCTGACAAGCAAGCAGCAAAGATTTGCCAGGTCTGCTTTTTGTTTCAGATTCCTCTTGGGTTTTAAATCTGTTGGGGGATTTTCTGCTGTTTTATAGGATTTGTAAATCCTTTCCAGGGGACAAATATGTAAATACACTCCTGGACTTATAAGGGAGTCAGATGTTCTGGTGAAATCCCATGATTAAAACAAGCAGCTTCTCAGGCTGGATTCTGATGTAAAGATTTATTGGCAGATTTCACAAGTGAGATGTGACATGGAGAATTGACCTCAAGTGATGGGGTTTTCTGCATTCGATGTATAAACCACAATCTAACCACAACAGAGAGGGTGATTGACTAAATAATCCTTTCATTTTTTTTTTTCCTCCTGCAAATGATACTTCAATTTTGCATTTTTATCCTTCTTATTGAAGAGTTGCAACACCAGTCGAAAAGCAAGCACCCTCCCTGCATCGGCCTTAGCTGGCCTCCAGGATCCTCCAGCTTGTCTCAAAGCTGGGAAGCAGCCAGCTGTGCTGGATCATTAATTTCCTGCCTTTCAAAGCCATCGCATTAGCACACTGGTCCCCAGTGAGTTTATCACACTATTTACAGACTATTTCCCATGTTAACAGCAGGGATGCACTCAGAGTTAGGCTGGCGTGTTGGGAGCCATGCTAAATCCCAGACCATCGCATGTGCATTTGATTGGTGCTGAGCAAGAAGATACAGCCATGTGGTATGATGTTCCCTATGGTGCCTGTGAACAGCTGTGTGTGGCAAGGCTGGACTATGTGCCTAGTCCTATGTGCCAGGACTATGTGCCTAGTCCTGCACATACCTACCACCTGCAGAGACCAGGCTTGGGGCATTAAGGCTATAGAAATGCAGATAGTAAGGAATGCTGATGGGGTCTGGGGAAAAAAAATCCCTCTGTCCCTCCAGTCTGAGACGTGGCCAAAGCCCCAGGTTCAACCAAGCCCCATCTGGACCTGTCACACTCTCAGGTGGTCTCTGGGAAGCCAAAGGAGAATGTGGTGAACATGGGAGGTGCAGCAAAGCTTATGTGTAAATGATGATTCCACATTGGCAATGCGGAATTTCATGGGGAAAAAAAAAAGAAAAGTCTGAGACTGGCAGAGGAATATATGAAAGTGAAAGGCACATTCACGCAGAGCAGGAAGCAGAGAGAGGGGACAAAATCCCCCAGTGGAAAGCAAACTACAGCTGTGAAACACATTGCCATGCTAGATATTTCGAAACTGCAATTTTCTGATATATTCTGCATCAGTTTAGCCCAGTGTGGCAGTGAGAAGTCCAGAAGCTGATGCAGGAAATAGCTGTTCACCCCAGGTGCTTGGAGGAATCAAGACGGGTCAGTTGTGGATTCTCCTTTTCATCCGGAGGAGAAGAGGGCAATCAAGATGTGCTGAGCAAGCCAACCTGCAGCAAAACCCCTGCCAGATGAGCAGGCTGGTATTCCTAACGGCAGCTTGGATGCTGTGCAGTGCTTCCTGCGGCCAAGCTAAGCACAATCATCTGAGAAGATATCTGCTGTTTCATGCAGCTGAGCTGTAAAAAACTGCAGGGAAAATGGGAGGTGTGAGGCAAAATCTAGTTTCCATGAGGCATCAGCCCTGCTTATTCCTCATTTTGTGCAGACAACAGGGGCCACCCTACGTAGCTAACCATGAAGAAGATATCTGGGGATGCTTAGCTCCACACCTAGGTTCCTAAGCATGCTCTGGACTTGCACAAAGCCTTTCAACCAGAGCAACAAAACATCACTCCCAAGAAGAGATCTTGGCTAACTGTGTTATTTTTTTTTCTGACAAGTTTCCCCAGCTTGCGTTAAGATTTAGATACAGAGTTTGGCCAATGTACTTCAGTGGCCACTGAGGCATAATGATCAGCAAACGCTAAGCTATTTCTATAGCTTAATGGCAATTGTATGCTGTCAATAATATAGGTAAAGTTGATCTCATTCTGCATTAATGAGAAAACTGCTTTGTTAAGAAAAAAAAAACCCAAAGAGCTGCACCAGAAATAAAGCAGATAATGATTAAATATGCATGCAGTACAGAAACCCATTGATCAGTTGTGGACACTTCAGATCCTCCACTGAGAACAGGCCTTCTACAGGCAAGGGCAATTGAGCTCTTTCCTATTCCCCTTCGGGAGCTTTTTTTTTTTTAAATCAAGCCAAAAAAGGATATTCTGAAAAAGTGTTGATGTTTTCCAGGAAAGGAAGAGCTTTGAAAGATGCAACTCCAGAGATGCTTTTCACTGTAGTGACAGAAATGGCAAGATGGAGCTTGCAGAACTGAGATGGAAAGTCCAATAGCCTGGGACACAAAGTTCATACTTCGCTGCCATTGCATCAAGGCCTAGGTGTCCTTATAAAACAAAGCATTTCTTATACTTTCTTTTGCATGTGGATAAGGTTTCCCAGAGCTTCCTAGAGATATTCCATACTTCCATCTTGCACAAGGTGGAAGAACAAAGCCTTTCAGCACCTCCAGGATGTGGAGAAAAGGAGTGTTTCTTCCTCCTTTAGCACAGAAATGTTTTATTCTTTGCTCTTATTTTATTTTAGAAATCCTGCTTGATAAATTACTAGAGGGCCTCATTAACTGCAAAAATTTGTCAGTTTTCCCAAAGCAATCAAGGTGTTAGTTAGACCGAAGGAGCAAATGGAAAAGTGAAATGGAATCTGAGCACAGCCCTATTAATCCTGTGCTATGGATCGACATTTGTCAACACTACTGAAGCCTGTTTTACCCAATAGAGCCCAGGAGACCACTCAATTACTCTATCTCTGAGCAATTAGGATCCTACTCCTTCAGGTCAACCTGTTATCACAGAGGAAAAAATTTGGATACAAGATTAACAGTGGAAAATTCACAGTCTTTTTTATCACGTCCTTAGAAGAAAACAAATAGACTTTCCTTTTCAAATGCTATGTACTGCTAAGGAATAAAAACAGGCAATGAGTGCATGAAGGGGTATCAGCAGAAGAGACAGACAAGTTTTTTAGGGTATGTGCATTATTCTGCAGCTCACAGTTCATCTGCAGAAGCCACCTACATCACATACCAGTGGAAGCACAAATTTGGAAGTTATTTTTAAAAGAATATAGAAAGGTGTAGGATAGGAGAACAAGTAAGCTATGAATTTCCCATGCTCAGGGACACCTGGCTTTAACTTGAACTCTACAGCTTGTGTGTCTGGTCTTAAAAAAGGTTTGTGTGTCTGGAAGTGTGTCTTTCTAAGACAGAATATTTGTTAGTCTAATAAAATATACTATTTCTGACTACAAGCCTTTCATTCTCATCCTCATGGACCGAATAATAGTAGCAGTCATGAATGGAGACTGAAGCTATTTACTTTGATTTCTTCAGAGACATCACAGCAATCGAGTACATTTTGCTGAACTTTGTCTCATCTAGGTAATTTTGGTACAGGTAGGAGCACAGCTGTGTACTTCAGCCACCAAATATCAGGTCTTGGGAGGGCATGTGAAGCTTGCTGTGAAATCTGCGTTTTCACAGCTTGACTTCTGTCTCTTCTTCAGGAGGATTGGTGAAAATCAGTTTACAAAGAACTACACAAACCTCAGTCACACCTCTGAATTGCCTAATAGAAAGAGCCCACACCTCAATTGTCTGATTATTCCATAACTGCTCGCAGAGCGTTTCATTTTTCCTATGAAGCAGATGGTACCGGAGAATGGAAAGGACAAAGACTTGCATCTAGAGATGCTTACTAGAGCTCCTGAGATAATTAAGGTGTTGGTCCAGGAAAAAAAAAAAAAGTGCAACAAGTAAGGAATGGGAAACCAAATTGCTTAATTGACACCTTCCAGTTCAGGACCCTCTTTCGCAGGTGGAAAACTAGAGAGAGAGACTTGCAGAATAAATAAATAAATAAATAAATTCAAAATTCATGTGATAAACTGTTTTCAATTAATCATGCCAGAAATTTGCACAGCTTCTATTCACTGTCATGGAAGAGTAACAGTAATTCAGTAATTCATGGAGGAATTATATATCAGGATTAATTTACCCAGTGAGTCATGTTTAGTGACTAAATCACTGTTTTCCTCTTCTATTATTTCTTTTATTTCAGCAAGCTTAATTCTTTCTTCTGTTCATGAGTCATGCCCGGTTTCTGAAATTTCACCCCTGAATGAAATTCTCACCTCTGAACTGTTGGCTCACTGCTTTTTTTATGTAATGAGAGACTGACCTTCTGAGCCGTGTGGTGCGGCCTTATTCCTTGGTCTAATGACCAAAATTTTTTAAAGAGGAGAAAAATAAGTACAGTTAAAATTAGTATGTCTCCCGGTGTCATTTAAATCCTGCTACAGTTTATGAAGCATATGCTGAGTGTGTCTGTAATACATCCAGATACTTCACCAGAATAACACATGAGGATCTCAGTGATGTTAGGGTGACATTTCCACTCATCAAGTACCACTCGGATGGGGTGTAATATTTATCCATTTTAGTCCTAGCAGATGAAGACCCAGCAACAGCTTCTCGCAACCAGGAGGGCTGGGCAAAATCAACTGTTAGCATCAGGCTTCCTGGGAACATTTTAAATCCACTGTCCTGTCAACCCATGAATTTCTGCCTGCCCACATGGATGTCTTTTGCACAAATACAGCAAAAATATTCATGGAAGGCGTGATCAGGACAGGGATGTAGAATAGCTTTGCTTACATTCAAGAAGGAACAGGTCTATTTGTGCTTTTGTCAGGGCTCAAGCTACCATCTCTCCCTCATACATCCCAACATCATTCCAAGGCATTTTCCCATAATGTCTGGAGGGTCACTATGAGCCACTATAGTAATGGCCAAGAAAGATTCCTCTTTGGGTGCAAAGACCCCACTGCCAGACAGCCCATGGAGCAAACTGTGCAGCAAAGAGATACCAAGATGTTTCTTCTTCCCCATGACTCATTTCCCACCTGAACTTGCAGGAGAAAAATCACTTGCAAAGCATCTCCTTCAGAGAGAAGAGAAGAGAAGAGAAGAGAAGAGAAGAGAAGAGAAGAGAAGAGAAGAGAAGAGAAGAGAAGAGAAGAG
>JAVCKT010021745.1:0-37219 GCA_032273925.1 Rhynchotus rufescens
CGGTGCGGGGTGTGTGGGGTGGGGGGGGGTGGGGGGGTCTCCGCGGCGCCTTCCCAACGAGGCGCCCCCGGCAGCGCCCCAGGATGGCGGGGGGCACCCGGGGCGGGCAGCAGGGCCCCGGCGAGCGCGCGGCCCCGCCGGAGCCCCCCGCGAGCCCCGCTGCCCGGCACGAGCAGCCCGTCCCCAGGCGGCACCCGGCGCCCGGGAGGGCACCTGGGGGAAGCACCCAGTGCCGAGCCGAGCGGCACCACCCGCCGTCGCCCTTCGCTTCCGGGGCTCCCCCGAGCCCTAATTCTCCCCTTCCTTCACCCCCGCCCCCAATATCTCCCTACTGCACCTCAGCCCACCCAGAGCCATTTGGGAAGGTGCTTTTTGCAGCTCCGTTTTGCTGATCTCATGCTCTGAGGGCATCAGTGAGCCCCATACCGGTGGGTTACGAGGGTGTGGAGGGTTTGGGGCGCAGAGCGGCGCAGCAGGGGCTGCCTCAGCTCCCGGCAGCCCTATCCCCGTGACAGCGTGACGAGGAGGCCGAGGGGAAGGGATGCTTTCGGAGCCAATATGGCTTGCCAGGGCCTGGCGGCTGCTCACCTGCAGGGTCCCGGGGCTGCTGCTACCAGCAGGCTCAGCAAGCAGAAGGACAGCACGTCCTGAGGCTGTGTGGGCACCTGCTGGTGGGACGCATGGGCTGCCCTGGTGCTCACAGGGCACAGCAGCGTGCCCGGGGCGTTGGGTGGAGTGTGGCCCACGGGAGGCAGCGGGCTGGGGCGGCACCAGGTCCTGGGTTACTCTGGCACCTGTTTCTGGTCTTGCCCTGGAGTTGGCAGCTTGGCACTAAGTGCCGTTGATGGGACGTTGGTCCCGCGCTGGGCACGCAGCAGTTCCCCTTGCTGCGGTGTCAGGACAGCAGCGTCTCACCCGCGCTGGAGGTGCCCTCACGCGCTGGCGAGCGCGGCACAGCACTGCCAAGTGCCGGGCCCAAGGTCATGCAGCGGGTCCGTGGCGGAGCGGAGCTGCCAGCCCGTTCCCGCCTGGCAGCATCGCGCCTGGGCAGCCCTTCCTGCAGCCCCGGGGAGCCGAGCGCCTCCTGCAACGGTCCCGGGCTTATTTCTCCTGCAAACTGTGCGTCTGCTCCGGGTTTGCCCGCTGGCCTCCACCTGATGGTCCCCTTACCGGCCGCGGCCGCTGCTTGGCTTTGCTGGCTGCAAGGCTACACGACAGAGCCTGCTCCGTGCTGAGCCCCTGCGCTTCAAGCTGGGCAGCAGATCCCTTCGCCTCTCCTCTTCCCCAGCCAAACGTCCCCGCTTGCTCCGTCCCCCACCAAATGGGAGTTCTCCCACATCGCCACTGACCTGGTTGTGATGTGTGTGGCGCCACTCGGCGCTGTTGGCAGCGGGTGCCCTGTCAAGGTCTAAAGGCGCCCGGCGTGCCCAAGCCGAGCAGCTGCCCCTTGGCACTGGGACACTGCCTGCTTGATCCGCCGCTTCTCTTTTGCCCTCAGCTTCCTTTCTGCCCGTGTGTGCTGCTTCCTTCCCTGCCACGCCGCTGCATAGCCGACGTGTGCCCACACCGTCCTTCCCTCGGTTAGCAAAGGCCAGGAGCAAACCTGGCAAAGGGATCTTTTCCCTAACTACGAGCCCCGCGTGGCACCGGCCCTGCGTGGGAAACACCTCATGGGGTGTCCTTGGGATTTGGAGGAGAGCGGGAGGCCGTGGGGTGTCCTTGGGATTTGGTCATGGAGAGGCTGGAGGAGAGCTGGTGATGCTGAGCCAGGGCAGGGAGGCACAGCGCGTGTGGCCCCCCAGCACCAACTGCATCCCACCTCGGGAAAGGAGATCTCCGTGGGGGAAACCGGGAAACTTTGTCTGCTGCCATCTGCAAAGTGCTTTATAATCCGGGGCAAAGCACGTCCTGTAGCCCAGGGTGTAAGTTTTAGTTAATTCTAGGGAATGTGAAGCCTGGCTCTGCCGGGAACGGGGAGACGTTACATGGGAGCACGGCCTTGGGTGGGGACGGGTGTTTGAAACCGGGACCAAAGCGGCGCTTTGCAGAGCATCTCCCCCAGGCTAGATGCAGCCAGGGCTTGGCAGGGGATGTTGTAGGGCAGCCTGTGCTGCTCACAGGACCGTTTCCTGCAGTGCCCGTGTCCTGCAATGTGTCAGGAAGCCCATGATGGAGTGTGAGGCAGAGATTGGCTTTGGAGCAGAAGGTGCCCTCCCTGTCACCGAGATGGATCTCCCCCCACGCCAGGCTGGCTCCTCTGGCACCAGATCCCTCCCTGCTCTCCCGTCTGATGTTAGACCTCCCGCCCTTCCCCTTCCTCGTGCCAATACCAGCTGTCCCCTCTTCTGCGAGGCAGTTAGAGCCCGGCTGCCTCATCCGCTCCGTGCAGCGGGCAGGTGACGGGGCGCTGAGCCTCGCACCTCGTCCCAGCTCCTCGCTCTGCCCCTGCCTCCCGCTCTGCCTGTCTGCCGCCACCGTCCGTCGCTGCCTTCCCCGCTCCCGTCTGTGCTTCCCCGCGCTGCGAGCGGAGCCGCGAGCGGAGCCGCGTGGCCCCTCCGGAGGCGGTGAATAAATGACCAGGCGGCTGTGCCTTTTCCCGGAGCCTGCTCTCCGGGCGGGCACTACGGAGCGGCGCGGCGCGGCGGGGAGGCGTGTGCCCGCGTGGCGGGTGGCGGAGGGGATGGCCGCGTGGCTCCCCAGGCTGGCACAGAAACCAACAGCCAGGCTAACAATAAGATGCACAGGGGCGGGAAGCTTCCTGGGGGGAAGCTGGTGCAGGGCAGACCAAGAGGGACGCGCGGGCAGCGCTGGTGGCCGGGCGGCCGTGCTGGCACCCGCTGCAGCCGCACGTGCCGCGCGGGGCTGGTGTTCGGCCACCGCGGCCACCGGTGCCGCGCGGCTCCCGCCGGCGCCCGTTCCTCGCCCGCGGCCGTGCTCCCCGTGCCTGGCAGCGGCAGAGCCCGCGTTTGCGCCTCGCGGAGGGAGCGCTGGCCAAGCTTCCCCTCCCCGCGCCGGGCAGCAGCAGAGGAGCCGGAGGCGGCTTTGCACCACCTCATCTCACGGCTTTTCAGCCTGCCACGGAAGGGCGGGGGAGAGGGGAATGAAGACAGATGCAGATAATATCGCTGCCACCCCCCGGCCCCTGGGGGCTCAGCTACAATATCTATTATAGATGAATCCAGCAGGGGAAGGGCTCTGGGCGAGCAGACGGCGGGGCGGGCGCGCAGGGGCTGTGCGCAGAGGCAGAGCGCCAGGGAGAGCGGCGAGCGGCGCTCCGGCTCCCTGCCGCGCGCCGTGGGGCCGGGCACGTGTGGGACTGGGGCCGGCACCGGCGCCGGGGGCTGCTCCGTCCCGGACAGCCCGTGTCGGGGGCGTCCGGGGGCTCGCCGAGTGAGGGGACGCCGCGGCGGGCACCTCGGCGAGCGGGGCGCCGGCCCGGCGCGAGGGCAGGCGAGGCACCGGGAAAGGGTCACCTTGGGGGGAGGTGATGAGGTTTGGAAGGGAAGCGGCCGGTCTGGCCGACAGAGACAAAGCCAAGGAGCTGCAGGACGCCAGGGCCGCCCTGTCCCTGCGCGCGCCGGCCTGAGGGGCGCTGCCAGGAGAGCCCTGGGGCTGCTCTGCGGGGACCCCGCGTGTGGGGACCCTTCACACGCTCCTTCCTCCCAGCCAGGCCATGGGGTACCGCAGTGGGGCAGGTGTCCCCGCCTGGTGCGGCCCCTCTGTGCTGGGCATCCATGCCCATGAGCACGCAGCAGGATTTGCACCGGAGCCTCCAGCCTCTGGCCCCTGCGTGGAGCAGAGGCCGGGCGGCGTCAGTGGGCGCCGCGACACCAGGTGCCACCGCTCGCACTGCACCGTCCAGCCCTCATCTCCTCCTCATCCTCAGCCAGCTCCTCTGCACCTTCCAGCCCTCATCTCATCCTCATCCTCAGCCAGCTCCTCTGCACCTTCCAGCCCTCATCTCATCCTCATCCTCATCCAGCTCCTCTGCACCTTCCAGCCCTCATCTCCTCCTCATCCTCAGCCAGCTCCTCTGCACCTTCCAGCCCTCATCTCATCCTCATCCTCAGTCAGCTCCTCTGCACCTTCCAGCCCTCATCTCCTCCTCAGCCAGCTCCTCTGCACCTTCCAGCCCTCATCTCCTCCTCATTCTCAGCCAGCTCCTCTGCACCTTCCAGCCCTCCTCTCCATGAGCAGTGGAGCCATGAGCACAACCCCCTGTCTCTCCATCCTCAGAGCCTTCCTCCTCCTCCTCCTCCTCCCACCATCACCCAACTAATCCAGCGGTCCCCAGGTGAGGACCTGCCAGTACTGGTGCTGTACCTGGGCAAGTTGCTTCTGCAATAGCCCCCTGGCCACAGACAGGGCCAAGGGCTGTGTGCACTGGGCGTGGACGAGCCCCGTGATTCTGGCCATGTCCACATCTAGGGGTCTGGACAGCCCCCACGGCATCAGGACACGGCTGGAGATGGTAAACAGGCTGCCCTGAATTGGCTGGGAGAGGGAGCCAAAGACACCCCTCTCGTGAACCAAGAGGCAGCAAGGGATGCTTTGGGGAGCAAGGCTCAAAGGGGAACATGCAGAGGACTTGCCACCAAAGGATGGCACGGCTGCAGAGAGTGCACGGTGGGGATCAGACACTCCTTGGGAGGAGAAATCCCCTCTCTTCCGGAGCTCATAGTGTCCGGAAACCCTGAGCTACAAATAACCACATACTGGAAGAGTGTTGGGGAAAGGGTCATATACACTTGCCAAATTCTTCTTTTAACCTAAGTTTCTGTTCTCATTCCCCTTGGGGAGCAGCACGTTTTGGCTGGCTCTTGCCTGGTGTCCCATGGTGTCCCTCCTGGTTTCCCATGACGGAGCCTCGAGTCCTGCTGGCACAGGGATGCCGGGAGCTGGAGGGATGCAAGGGCAGCCAGTGCTGGGTGAGCTGCCCTACAGGTCCCTGGCACAGGGAGAGCCACCCAGGAGTGGGAATTTGAGATCCCGAGCAGCGTGGACAGGCGGCCAGCTCTGTGCAGCGGAGGCAGAGACAGACAGATTGACAGCTCTGGGGGATGGACAGATGGCTGGATGGATAAACAGATGTGTACGAGGGAGGGAGGGATGCATGGATGGATGGATGGATGGAGAGATTGATGGATGTATTTGAGAGGGGGATGCACGAAGAGACAGACAGATGCACAGATGGAGAGCAGGCACTTGCTCCCTTCCCTCTTGCCCCACACCTGCCTGGTGTGTTCTGGTGTGGCGCTCCTCACACTCTCCCTGCAGAAGGTCAACCGATGTGTGTGACGTTGGCCGGGTGCCTGCCCGGGTGACAGCAGAGCCACAGGGCTGCCTGGCACCCTCCCCATCTCCTTTCCCAGGAGGGCCCTTGCAGGGCTAGCAAGTGGGAAATTGCGTCCCCACACAGGATTTGGAGCCAGGAGCCCCAGCTAGGTGCATGGCCGTGCTCTGCCCAGCGGGGCCCGGCCATGCAGAGCCGCTTAGCACCACGCTGAGCGGCACGGAGGCTTCCCGGCGCTGCTCTCTGTGCCGTGCTGTCCATCTGCACCCCAGCTCCTGTGCCCGGGGCGCCTCTCCTGCCTTTGGAGCCTCCCATCCCCGTCTTCTCCCCCCACCTTACCCAGCCGGCCCTGGTAGGGTTTGGGAGCCCCGCTTGGGTCCTGACGCGGCTCCCACCCGCGCCGCGCTCGGGATCCTGCACAGGAGCCACACATTCACAGCTTCTCAGCTGCAGCCTAAAAATAAGAGGTTTGGGAAATATCTAGCAAACGAGTGGGAGGCGGCGAAGAGGAGGAAGGAGCGGCCGAGCGCCAGGCAGGCAGCATCTGGGGAGCCCCGGCAGGGCAGCGCGGCCGCCGCGCGCCCCTGCGCGCCGGGCCCCGCGAGCCCACAGCGGCTCCCGCCGCAGCCCTGGGCGAGCTCTCCGCCCGCTCGTCCCGCGGGGAACGGCGCTCGGCTCCGCGGGCACGCGCTGCGCGGGGAGAGGCTCCCTTCGGCGCAGCAGCCAGGTGCCGGCGTGGCTTTGATCGCCGCTGCCGGGGAGCGCGGTGGCTTTGGCCGGGAGAGGCTCTGTGCGCCTTTGATTTCTCCAGGCTTGTTGCTTCTGCTGCCAACGCGCCAAGGACGCGGGAGATGCCGGAGGGGAACTCGGAGCCTGGGAGGGTGAGCGAGGTAGGAGGATGTGCTTGGAGAGGACAAGGCTGGAGCAGGCAGCAGCCGAGGGACGGCCGTGCAGCACAGACTCCATGCCCACGCGTGGTGCTGCAGCTGGGGCTGGTGCCCCGCAGCACCTCCCAGTGCTGCCGCTCAGTGCCACGCTGCGGAACGAGCTCCTGTTGCACGCGGAGGGGTTTAACAGCGAGGGCTTCGCTGCCACACCGGTGTCCTCTCCAACACAGGGGAGTCGAGGAGCTGCTCCTTATAAAGCCCTTACAGATGGATGGAAAGTCCCCAGCCCGTGGCTGCAGCTCTGGAGGGTATTGGGTACAGTGCTTGGATAGCAGCCACTTGAGGATAGTTATAGCCTGCCTAGGATCCCTCTCGGCTGGGTCTGGCTGGGCCTTTCCATGCTCTGGATCCAAAAGCAAGGCTCTAGGAGCTGACCTGGAGAGACTCGAGCAGCTTGGACTGGAGTGGGGGAGAATCCCCCACTGTTAGTCCCAGGATCTTTACAGGAAAGGCAGGGACCTTTTCCTTGCGCCCAAGTCCCCGCCGGAGCTGAGGAGGGCAGCGCGTCCTTACGGCGCGGCGCGTTTGCCTCGCCGCTCAGCCCTACTGCCATGGAAAGGCTGGTCACGCAGGACGTCGATGCAGTGCTCAGAAAATAATAATCCACGTCGGCTGCCTCGGCAGGGCTCGGCTGCGCTCGGATCGCGTTTGAAGAGTTTCGTCTGCTGCCACGAGCTGCTCGTGCTCTCGCCGGGCTGCCTGCGGTCAGCGGAGCGCAGGGCAAGACCTCGCAGCGCTGGTGGAGAGGGGACGGCGTCTCCAGACGCATCCAGCCCTCAGAGGGACCCTTTTCGCCGGCTCAGGGACGTTCTCCCCGTGCTGCAGGGACCCTCTCCCTCAGCGCAGGGACCCTCCGTCTCCCGCTGCTCCCGCGGCGCTGCGCACACCGCACAGGACACGGCGCCGCACTAACGAGGCAGCTAATCCTGTCGTCACCAAGAGGCAGTAAGAAGGGAGCTGCATCAAACCACACCGATTTACACCCATGTAAGAGCTGCAAGGAATCAAATCACACCAAAACCACTACAAGGAAGCCCTGCGCCCCCGCCGCTCCCCATTGCAGCCTTCCCCCTTCCCTGCCCCACGGCACCTGGCCGTGCCAGGCATGGGGACGCTGTGGGACGGGAGATGCTGGGAGCCAGCGCACAGGCCCAGGGCTCTTCAGGGGCCACCCAGTCCCGGTCCCGTCGTGCCACCGCGGCCGAGCCCGGTGGCAGCGCGTGCGGGTCCCTGCAGGCTGCCAGCCGCCATCTCGCCCGCACCACGTGCATGCCTCCGTCTGCGCCGGCAGATAAAAGAGATTTATGGAGAGCGCCGGCGAAGCAAAGGGGCAGTGGGGAGAGTAAACAAGCACCGTATTTATCATGCACTCCCGTCTCCGCAGCCCTGCACGCGCCGCCTCCCGCCTGCGGCAACGGCTTGTGCGGGAGCCACCGGGTACTGCTGCCTGGGGAGCCCTGGTGCTGCAGGGCACGAGGCTGCGCCTGCCCCTCTGGCCTCCCTTTCCCTTCCTCTGAGGCACAGGGATATTTCAGCACAGCTGCAGCAAGGCTGCTCGTTACCCAGCACCGTTTAGGACCTGGGTGAGCAGAGACACCCAGCCCCCTATCAGAGAGCCTCTAATTAACAAGTGCTAATTGCCCAGAAAACAAGTCACTTAAGCCTCAGCTGAAAGCAATCAGTGGCCTTTGCAGCCCAGGGGTTGATGTCAGGGCTAGGACCATGGGAAGCAGGGCTAATGGGGGGCTGGGTCCATGCAGGGTCTGTGTGCATGCCTGTGCATGTGCTGCCGTGAACGGGAGCTGTAGAGCAGGCTGTGCCAAGCACTGCTTCTTGGAGAGGGCTACCGAAGGCAGGAAGCAGCCACAAATCTGGTCAGGAGAGTAATGCACGGTGCTGGCTGGCGCCGAGCCCTCTGGCCAGCCCTCAAGGCCTGGCGTGGTCCCCAGGGCTGCAAACCTCCCTGACCCCACGTGTGTGCGCGCACACGCATGCACGCCTGTGCACCCCAGCACTGCTGCCCGCTCGGTGCCCAACGCAGGGCGCCAGCCACCCGGCAGCGGAGACACTCGAACGCCTGCGTAATGCAGCAGGAAGGGACAAGGCTGTGTCCCGCGTGTGCTGCAGCTGGGAGCAGGCACAAAGCGCAGGCCCTGCTGGGTCCCAGCAGCTGGAGGAGCGGGCTCGGCGCGGCTGCCTCTGCGGTGGCACCACCGCCTGCACCAGCATCCCCCTTCACCCCTGTGGGTCCCTGCCCTGGCTCTGCCACCCGGGGCATGAAGACTCTGGGGATGCTCCAGTTCTCCCGCTGCCTGGATGAGCCTGGCCACGTGTCCCGCACGGACCAGGCTTGGGGGGCCTCTGCTCTGAGTATCCAAACAGACCGAGGACCGCCTTCCTTGGCACGTGTGCTGTGGAGCAGTGGGAGGCCGGGGGGTCCCAACAGAGTGGGCTGCATCCCTGGCACAGGTGGCTCTGCAGCCTCCGCCGTGGGGGTCCCTCTCACCCTGGTTGCTGCTTTGGGGGTGGTCGAGGCAGCCGGCTGGTCTGGCAGCGAGTGGCCGCTGCTGCCAGGCTCCTGCGTGTGCCCCAGGGCTGCCCCTGCTCTGCACGTCCCACGGCCGGGGCTGCCCTCCCTGCCGAACCCGCGGCCGGGCGGCCCCGTTCCTTCCTCCCCCACGCCGGCCGCGTGTCTGCCTTCCCTTTAGAAATGTTCGAAATTAAGGGCTGGTCCCAAATTCCCTCCTAGGCAACAGTTGCTAAGTGAGTTTTATACACAGGCTCCTCGTGACGGTGCCACCAAGTTCTCCTCCCACCCCCCGCATCCCTTCCTGCTTTTGGGAAGAGGGAAGCGTGTGCGAGCGCTGGTCCATGTGCTGAGCGCGCCGGCCGGGCTCCGCACACCGAGCGTTTTGCAGCCTCACCCCTCCCCTGCATCCCCCCGTTTTGAACTCAAATTTTTATCAACATTGTCGTCTTTTGACCCTTTTTTTTTTAACTTTTTCTTTCCCCTTTCAATTACATGCAGCATGCTTCCCGTGCCTGCTTTACGTCTGTACACAAAAGGGGCTCTCTCCGCTGCGTGCCACGTTGCTGGCGATGTGATGAGTTGTGGGGCAGTGGCGAGAGCGCAGCTGTGGGGCTGCGGGACCCATAGGGCCCAGGGAGCTGCCCAGGGTGGCTGCAAAGGCAGCAGGAGGGCTTAGGTGATGCCCCGTGCCAGGGACACCCGTTAAAACGGCACCAATTAAGAGCAGGCTCTGCAAGCTGGCCTTCCTGGAGCACACACCTGCTGGGGGCAGATTAAAAGCCGGATAATGAAAGGGGAGCGCGAAAGCGGCGTCGAGCACGGGCCTTTTGTGGTGGGAATGTGGGACAGACACCGCGAGCAGCCCCTGAGCTGGCACGCGGGAAGACACGTGTCACCAGCCGTGCTGGGACCTTCGGGCAGGCCCCTCGGGCCCTGCTCCGAACCGGGCTCGGCGCTCCGGCATCCCCACCGTGGCCCAGGCACCTCGGAGGATCCTTCAAGGACAGCACCTTAGAAGTGTCTGAAGTATCTGAGGAGAGTCCAGGCTCTCCTCAGTGGTGCCCAGTGCCAGCAGGAGAGGCGATGGACAGAAACGCAGGAAGCTCCCGCTGAACATGAGGAAAAACTGCTTTCCTGAGAGGGTGACTGGGCAGTTATCTTAGGAGCAAAGACTAAGCGAACCGGGCCTGTTTAGCCTGGAGAAAATTGAGAGGGGATCTTATCAACATGTACAAATACCCGAGGGGAGATATAAAGAGGATGGGGTCAAACTCTTCTCGGTGGTGGCCCGAGATAGGACAAGGGGCAGCAGGTACAAACTGAAACACAGGAAGCTTCATCTGCATGTGGAAAAGAACTTACCGTGACGGGGACAGAGCGCTGGAACAGGTTGCCTAGAGAGGTTGTGGATTCTCCTTCATTGGAGATCTTCAGAAGTTGCCTGGACGCAGTCCTGAGCAGTGGGTGCCAGGTAACTGCTTGATCAAGCGCCTTGGGCTAGATGGTCTTTAAAGGTCCCTTCTTACAACCGCAACCATTCGGGGATTCTGTGAAGGAAGAAGAGACAGCAGATGGGCTGAGATGTCCACTTTGGTGTCACCCTTGCCCAAGGTGGGGTGAAGAGCCATGTGTGAAGGGCCAAAGGAGGGTGAAGAGCCACGTGTCCATGGCCAAAGGAGGCTGATTCCCGGATAGGTGCCCGTGTCCCGTCTCTGAGGAGGCCTCCGCAACAAGCGGGGCCGTTGGGCGCTGCGCTGGGGAGAAGCTCCTGGGGACATGGGAGCAGGGCTCGTGCGGCTGGGCCCTGCTCGGTTGCCCCCATGCTGTCCTGGCATGCCTGTGACGCCCGTCCCTGCGGCGACCATGGGCACCACCAGCCTGGGAACTCCTCCGTGCCCTGCTTTTGGCCGCCGAGGCCCTCTGACTCATCCCAGCATCTGCGCCGCGGGCAAATTTCATTACAATAACAAGGTCTGCCCGGCGAATTAATTATTAACGATTATTGTTTAATATTTATATGGCCATGGGCAGACTCACGGTGGCCTCTCTGCTTGCTGCTGGCTTCCCGGGATGCAGGGGCCCTATGGAGAACGGGATGCTCTCGGCTCTGGGGTTGGGGCTGCTGAGCCGAGGCGTGGGCAGCGGTTCAGGTAGAGACAGTCCCCGCTGTGGCACCGGGGGCTTTCTGGCCCCACAGCCTTTCCCTCATGATGCCGGGACCCTGCTCTTGCTCCAGACCCGCCCCTGCGGGTCTTTTTTGGCTGTCCCCATGCTCAGCGAGGGTTCTGCTCCGTCCTCCCCACAGGGGCTCCCTCCCGCGATGTCATCCTCGTCTCGGCCATCATCACCGTCAGCCTTAGCGTCACCATCGTCCTCTGCGGGATCTGCCAGTGGTGCCAACGGAAACTGGTGAGTGTGTCCGCACCCCATGCACCACCCTCCGGGGACGGGTAGAGGCAAGTGGTGCCCCCACGTGTCCCCCTTTGGACAAGCTGGGGGGAAGGAGGAGAACATGTGTTTTCTCCAGAGCAGCTTGCACTGGGGCCAGGGGCGTCAAGGTGGGGAGCAGCCTGTGCAGGCAGCCCTGCTCCCCTCCTGCTACGGCCTCCCCACACCTGTGTGCAGCAGCCTTCACCGCTAATTGTTCACTAATTGGCACTAATTGAGCTCTTGCCTGCCCTGGAACGGAGCCGCGTGTTGAACCTGCTGGTGGAAATCGCTACCAAGCGCCCTGATTGCAAGTCCCAGTTAGAAGCAGGCACTGGCTTCATTACTGCGCTGCGATTCTCCCCTTTTTGGTGGGGGCCATAAACTCAATTAACACAGGCTCAATTAATCCTAAAATTACCTGCTCTTCCCCTGCTGACGCGGTACTAGGGTAGTGCTGGAGGTGACTGTGCACCCTGGCTCTTCCCCTGCCCTTGAAGCCCGGTGGGCCACATGCCCTACATTTGCCTCCCATCTGCAAGGAGCAAGGATGTGGAGAGCACCCACTGCAAGGAGTGCTGCTCAAAGGGACTTTCCTGGAGCCCTGGGCCCTTCCCAAGGGCCCGGGGAAGACGCACGGAGAGTTTTCCCGACCCGTGCGGTAGGATACAGCCTGACCAGCAGGCAGTGACAGTCTGGGTCCTGCAAGGGCGAGGGCAAAACCTAGGTCAGCGCCAAACTTCCCTGCTCATCGAGGCGTATCTGTCCCCTCTCCCCGCAGGGTAAGCGTTACAAGACGTCCCTGGAGACCGTGGGGACCCCAGACTCCAGCCGAGGCCGCAGTGAAAAGAAAACCATCAAGTAGGTGCCAAGCTGAGCGGGGAGAGGGCTGCGGCTGCACGTGGCACGGGCCCGTGGTGCGTCCTAGCGTGCCGGGCGTCTGATGGGGGCACCCCGTCCCCCCAGGGAAGAGGAAGGTGCCTCTCTGGGGACAGGCGTGGTTGTCCTCTTTGCTCCCAAAGGCCTGCGAAGGTTAATGAGCCCCTTGCCTTCCCCCCGGTATCCTCACCTTTCGTGAGGGCAGAGGTGCCCCCGGGCTGCTCTGGAGGGCCGCTCCTTGGTTCAGCCTTAAGCTGGGGTGCCGCAGCTCTCTGCAACCCGCTTCTGAGCCCGTGCACCACGTCCTGGGGCTGCTGGCATGGAGCTGCAGGGACCCTTCCGGGAAGGGCTCGTTTCCTGCCAGGGATGAGCTGAGAACCGGGGCGGGATGCCCCAGCGGCGATGGGAACGGGAGGACAGGCAGCGACGCCGGCTGGGCGAAGCTGGGACTCGAACCCCCAGCAGCGTGGGGCTGGGCCGGCTCTGCGCACCGTGCCGGGGGTCAGTGGAGAGCGGGGGGCTCTGCAGGGGGAAGGAGAGCTCCGGCCTCTCGCAGGCTCCTCCGCCTCAAAGAGCGCGGCTTGCCGGCTCGCGGGGCGCTGGCGCGGACACGGGGACGCTGCGGCGCGGATGGAGGTCAGGCTCCGTCCTCCGCTCTGCACAGTGCCGGGGCGCCTGTTCGGAGCAGGGGGCACTCGCCGGGAGCCCATCTTCGGCAGGGGGGCTCAGGCCTACCAGGGGGGCAGCAGCACATCCGCGCTCTCATCCACGCTCAGAAGCAGGCCTGCCCGTGGGTGCTGGATTCCACAGGGAACCGCCCTGCGCCCGGCGGGATTCACTCAGCTGCCTGGAAAGGGCTCCCGGTGCTAGACCGTGCTGTGCGGATGACGCCTCCTCCTGTGTTGTAACTTGAGTGCCTGGTGGCAGATGCTGAGCCCGGGAATCCTGCTGGACGCGGCTCTTGGAGAGGCGACTGGAGTGAGCCTCGGCCCGATGCGCTCCCACAGGCACACGGGGGATCCCAGCAAGCCTGGCGGGTTAGGCCCCGCAAAGCTCCTTGCGTCCCGCTCCGGCGCCACCGAGGGATCCGGATAACCCCGGGAGCCGGGGCGGGGATTGGCTGCCATCACCGTCCTGCACCGCATCCCGCTCTCCTTTCCCGCTGGCAGAGGCGCCAGCTCCGTGCGGCCCTGCCCGCTCCGCTCCCCTCCGTGTGCGTTTGCGTGTGCGTGTGTGTGTGTGCATACGTGTCCAAGGGCTGTGCGTGGCGCGCGGCGCGGCCGGGCGCCGCCAATTCTCTTTGCAGGAGGACTCGGCCCGGCGCCCTGGTGGGAGGAGGGCTGCCGGACGCTCGCTCCTTCCTCCCCTTGCAGGCATTCAGGTTCTCTCTCTTGTATTTCCCTTTTCTTTCTCCTTTCGTCTCCGGCCGCCGCTGTAGCGATCTAGACAGAGACTTTTGGAATAACAATGACAACACAGTGCAGCAGAAATGGAGTTCCTACCCTCCCAAGGAGTTTATCCTAAACATTTCACCCTACGCCCCGTACGGTGATCCACGGCTTTCCCTCAAGTGAGTCTCTCTTTGCCCGCTCCGGTCGCACCTCGTGAGTATCCGAGCAGCCCCCGCCGGCCCGCCCCGCTCCCGGCCGCCCCCGCGCCCCGTCCCGGGCCGCTGCCCGGGGGGACCAGCGACCCTTCCCACGGGCTCGGGCTCGGGGCGCCGCGGGGCCGGGCTCGCGCGCTGGGGACCCCGCTCCGGCGCCCGCCCCGCCGCGCCGCGCCGCTGCACTCACTAACACGGCTTTTCTCTCTGCGGCGCCGCTCCTGAGCAGCTCTCCACGCCGTTTGCCCAGCCCGGGATGAGCGAGAACCTTTTACTCACCTCCCCTCCTCCCCCTTACCTTTATTATTTTGGGTTGCTTTTTCTTTTTTTTTTTTTTTTTTTTATGTTTCCTTTTCTTTTGGTTTTGCCACCATCACCACCTCCCCACAGGGATGAGGTGCCGCCACGCCAGGGCCCCCCTCCTTTTGCAGTGCTGACGTCTCTCTCTTTCTCTCTCTCTCTCTCTCTGTCCGTGTCTTGTCCGTCCGTCTGTCCGTCTGCCTCCCCCCCTGGCTCTCCCCCCGTCTCCGCCACCCCCTCCGTGTGTGTCCTGGGGGGTCCGGCCCGGCGGCCCGGCCCAGTGGCTCTCTGTTGTCAGGGGCCAAGCTGACGGCGTCGGCCGCGGCGGGGCTGGCGGGCGAGCGGGACGGCCGCCCCGGCGAGAAGCAGCGCCTCGGCGAGGACGGCATGAAGAGCAGCGTCTCTGCCCACAGCGAGCCCGGCTCGGGGAAGGCTGCCCGCGGCCGCTGGCACACGGTGCAGAGCCACCTGGCCGCAGGGAAGCTCAGCCTCTCCAAGTGAGTGAGCACGCACGGGCCCACGCCGCGGGCCCACGCCGCGGCCCGCGCGCGCCAGGACGGCTCCCAGGGCCGGGGTGATGGTGACCGAGGGAGGAGAGCGGCCTCGCCGGCCGCTCCGCTTCCCCAGGGGACATCTGGGGGGCAGCCTGAGGTCCGGGAGATGTAGGGAGCGCGTGGGGCTTTTGCCGTTTCTGCGGGAATTGCCGCTCGAGGAAAGATCTTGGAGGAGCTCCGCGGGTTGGGGAAATGAGAATCACGCCGCTGTGTTAGGTGGAGTGAATGTATCCGTCGGGGCTGTGGGCTCAGCCCCGTGTTCCTCATCTCCTGACGTATTTCCTGTGTTGAAGTGCGGCAGACTCCGTGGCTAATTCCAACACCGTGTTGTCCTGTGGTTCCCTGAATAGCAAGCGCGCTCGCCTGCCTCATCCAGGGATCCGGCAAAGCAGTTCCCTGGAAAGGGCAGGCGCGTTGCCGCGCGCCGCTGCAGAGCGCCAGCGAGCAAGCGTTTCCTACGGAAATGTCAAGGCGAAATCTGAAGTACCTCTCGCACCGGGCTTGTTCCGACTGTGCTATTAGAGGGAAAAAAAGAAGAAAAGAAAAAAGCGTGAAAACCGGGAGCTGTCAGATACAGCTTCCCAGCCCCAGCTTCCCTGGCTCGCTTGCAGATGGGGTCCTACCTGGCACGTAGCGTGGCAGAAGGAAGGCAGCCCTGTGCTGGGGCTCCGCGTCAGAACGGGACGTCTTCCACAGCCTCCGTCGGGAGGGGGCTGCAGCCTGCTCGGGCTCCGCGCCGCTCCCGCGGGCTGGTGGGAAGCGCGGCTAAGAAAAGGCAGCCCGCAGATGCTGTGCGAACGGCCGCAGATGGGAAACTCGGAGCGTCGCTTCAGCTCCGCTTGCTGCGACTCGAAGCCAGGCTCAAAGCCCCCCTGGGCTGTGGCTCGTGGTTTCAACCTCCCGCTCAAAGGCAGCCCAGCAGGTGCCAAGGCTTCCGACTTGGAAGCGGCTCCTTCTGCTCCAGAGCTGTGCAGTGCTGCTGCCAAGAGCCGGACAGACGGAGCCGAGGTGCTCGGGGAGCCGGGCTGGCCCGTCACCCGTACAGCATGTGTTGGAGGGCAGTGGCGAGCAGAGCTCAGGGGGTCGGGAAGCCACCTTTGAAGCCTCGGCGTTTGTTGCCCGAAGGATCCCCTTTCGGCTCCATTTCCGTGGCGTTCACGCGTTCGGGGCGCCTCATCCCGCTGCCCCGTGACCGAGGCGGGATGCGCGCGGGCTGAGCGGGTGCCTGTCCCCGCTCCTTTGCGCTGGGTCCCTGCGTGGGCGCTCCCGGCGCCCGTGGGCTCGGGGCCGGGCGCTGGGGCCGCCCGGGCGCCGGCCCCGCTGCCGCGTGGCGCTGCCGGCCGCCAGGAGCCCGCGTCTCCGCTGGCTCGCCGCCCGGCAGCGCCCGATTTAGTTTCCTGTGACTGAGAGGTTGTAAATTGAACTAATTTAGGAGTTGATAGAAAACTGAAACAAGGTCGGCGGCAGGCGGAGGGGGAGGCGCGGGAGGCCCGGCGCCCGGGCCAGGCGCTCACCCGCCGCCCCACGCGCCCGGCCCTCGCGCTGCGCCAGGCCCAGCTCCGTGGGGCGGGAGGGCTCTGTGCGCCTCCCAACTTCCCTCCCTTCTTGCTTTCATTCTCACTCTTTTCTTTTTTTCTTTTGCTTTCTTCGCCTCTTCTCTTTATTTTTCTTTTTATTTATTTTTGGAATTTTCTTCCTCTCTCTCTCTCCCCACTGTCTGCCACTTTAGGTTTCAGCCCTTGCCCCAGCCTGGCCCCTGGGGCAGCAGAAGGAGAGCAGGCTGCTGCTAGTGAAGGCGATTTTCCCTCGTGCTGGGCAGGGATAGTCGTCCCAAGAGGGTCTGTGGCGCTGGGGTCGCAGCTCTCTGGCTGTCTTCATATGCTGGGGGACCCTGAACAGACCTGGGTCTGCACCCCGCTGCGTCGCATGGCCCTGAGGGTTGCTGGAGGAGCTTCCCAACCACGTCTGCACATGTGTCCAGCTCGCACATCCCGGCGCGGCTCAGCAGGCACCCGCTGATGTGTTTTATCATGGGTCCCTTCCCACCACCAGCAAGGGCCACGTTGCAGCCCCGCTTGGGTTTAAGCAGTAGGGCCAGGCACCAGCTTTGGCCTCGTGTGCGGACCACACGACGTGTCCCGTTTCGTGATGACCTGTGAGCTTTGTGGCCGTGGGGGGCGACCTGGCCCTGTTCGCTGGCTGTCCACGGGGACGGGCTGCGCGGCGCATGGCCTCTGCTGGGCGCAGGGCTGTGCCGGCTGCTCCTCCAGCCGCGCTCGCGCCCCGCTGCATGGGCTGCGCTCCACGCGGCCGCGGGCTGCGCGCCGGCTGCATGGCTCGCTGCGGGCACCACCGCTCTCCGCGCTGCGGCCGCAGCCTCTCCTGCTCCCTGCATGCTCCTTCCCTGCCGCCCGCGCAACGCCCTGGCACGGGCCTAAGGCTTCCCCCTTGCTCCCAGCGCACGGCTGCGGCCAGGGCCCGGCGCCTGTCACCGCCCGTGCTGCTGCCAACGGAGGTTCGTCTCCCTGCCGCTCGGCAGCACCTCGGCGCAGGGGTTCCGCCTCGTCCCCCGGCGGGACCCCCTGGCTGCCCCAGGGCTCACCCGCCTTGCGCCGGGCGCCCCGATCCTGCACCGTCCTGCCAGCCTCCTGCTGCATCCCGGGGGACAGGCAACTCCTGACGCCACCGCCATGGAGGGCTGGGCACCGGGGTGGGAGGGCCGGGGGCCGGGCCGGCGGGCAGCACGTGAGCGGGAGCCGCACGGACGCCGAGGGATTCGCCTTCCCGCAGCAGCCTAGTTAGCTCTCAAACGAGGCCGGCCGGGGCCGGCGCCGGCCGCGCGCGAGCCGCGGGAGCGGGAGGGCGCCGAGCCGCACGGACGCAGCAGAGCGAGAGGCGCCCAGGACGGGCAGGCAGGGCACGCGGGCAGGACGGAGCCTCGTGCTTCTGGAGAGACCGAGATGGGGCCGAGAGCTGGAGACACCAGGCGCTGCATCCGCTGGCCCCTGTCGGAGCGCTCCCTGCGCTGGGGCATCTTCTCTCTAACGCTCTTCTTTTCCTTCCTCCAATTTTGCCCCTTCACCTTCTTCTCCTTTCTCTCCTCTCCTTTGCCCTTCCTCTCCCTAAGTTTCGAGGACTCCACCCTGTCCACAGCCACTACCCTTGAGTATATCCCCACCTCAGCAGGCGATCCCAAATGCCAGAGGCCCCGCACGCTCATACGCCAGCAAAGTCTGCAGCAGCCCCTCAGCCAGCACCAGCGGGCCAACCACAGCCAGCCCACCACCAGCCAGAGCCTGGGCCACCTCCAGGCCCACAGCGGCTCCTCCTCCAGCACCAGCAACCCCCGAGGCTCCCGGGGCGGCCCGGCGCGCCAGGGCACCACGGCCGGCTCCAAGCAGCGCGCGGCCGGTGGCCGGAGCCGCTCCAATCCCGGCAGCTGGGACCACGTGGTGGGGCAAATTCGCAACCGAGGCTTGGACATGAAGTCCTTTCTGTAAGTGTGCGCTCTTGTTTTTCCTCTCCTTTGCCCTGTGCCGCGCTGCATGTGGCCCAGGTCCCCCCCCGGCTCCGTTGCCTCTTGAGGCCCCGAGGGCAGGCGGAGGGCTGGGTTTCCCGCAGCACCGGTGCTTGGGGAGATGTTTCGGTCGCTCCCTTAGCCGGGGTCTCTCCTGGGTTGCCTGGGCCGTGTTTGCTTTGCATGGGCGCTTCACTGCACACAGCGGACAGCCGCCCTTGCAGAAGGGGCTTGTTGCTCCTGCGGTGCCTTTCGGCCCACGGTGGGGCCAGGGGTGTCTCCGGGATTGCGGGAAGGGATGCGGAGTCCTCGGTCAAAGCGAGACAGGCCTGGCCTTGCCCCCTGTAACACGGGGAGGCGTGGGTCTGTCCGCGGGCTCTTTGGCTGCCTGGATAATGTGAAACGGGGCGAACGGAGGAGGCTGTTTAGGGTGTGGGCCCAAGCGCCCTCCTCGCAGCCTCACCTGTGGGTGGTGGGACGTTTCCCCGGGGTGGGATTTGTCACCCCGTAGGATCGCCGCCAGGTGTGTGTCCCTGGGGCTGTGGCATCCACGTCCCCCGAGCAGGAGCCAGAGGCAGCCTTGCTGACGGCGCCCCTTGCCCCGGGGTGACCGTCTGTGCAGCCCTGATATCGGGGCCTGTCAGCCTCCGCTGTGATCTGCAAATGCGGCTTGGTTGGAGCTGCTTGGAGCGTGTGATCTTTAATCGGTCCTCAGTGTATCTCCTATCAGTGGTGGCTTTTAAAGCTCAAAGCGCCGAGCACTAATCTGAGTCCCTTGCTGTCCCCATATCTCAGCACATGACATTTTCACTCCTTCCCAGAACATGTCCCCTGCTCCCCAGCCTCCCAGTGTCCTCGCCAGCCTCCGTTCACCCCCCAGGCCACCGCTGCACTTCCTGCAGGGGTGGAGGCAGCCGGCGAGACCCCGGCCCCGTGCCGGTGCACACAGCTCCGTGGGCAGCCGGTGCTAAATCAGGAGGACGAGTCCCTGAGAGAGGCGCCCGTGGTTGCCCGCTCTGCTACTGCCTCCGCCGGGTAACCCGGGTAAAACCAGTTACCCTTCCTCCTGTCCGCGGGCATAGCCCAAGTTGTCCTTCCCTGGCTCCGCTGCCGCAGACGGAAGCCGCAGTGCCAGCATCGCTAACCCCGTAGCCACCTTCCTCCTCGTTAGCTGCTGTGTTCATTAATCCCGGCCTCTTCCTGGGCTGTTCACACCCCCCTGCCCCTCCACTTGCACGTGGCCGTCGAGTCCCTGCCTCCTGGCCTCTGCAGGAGAGGTTTGTGGCGAGCTCCATTTGCTGCCTCCCTGATTTATAGATGAATCTCAGCTATCCTGGGGGTCATATTCCTCCCTGTTTACTCGGCATCATCGCTGGCTCCAGCCTTAATTGGCGGCGGGGCGGAGGGGAGTATCCGCAGAGCAGGGACGTGCAGAGCAATTGCGCTGGTTCCCTGTGGAGGACTCGTTGCCATTTACCACCACTGCTTTGCAAAGCCATTAGCTTCGCTTTGTTCTGTTTACCCTCCTGCCTTGCTCCCCTGTGCTGCAGCGCAAGGGCGGCCCAGAGAGCAGCCGCTAGCCGGGTGGCGTCATCCCCACCGCTCTCCTTGGGGCAAAGACGGCGTCCCAGAGCCTCCCGAGGGTGAAAATAGGGCAACGCACACACCAGGAGCGAGGAGGGAGCTGGGCGCCTCCAGCACCTGCCCCGTGCTCTCTATTCGTGGCAGGAAGGGGGTCAAACGCAGCCCCAGCGCTTTCCATACCGCCCAAGCAATCCCTTTGCCCGCAGGTCCTTTCCATGGCCTTTGCCAGCAGGCAGCAAGGATGCTTAAAGGCGCAGGGAGAGCTCAGTGTCCCTAACACACTCAGCTCTGCTTCGCCCTAGAGCTGGAGGAGGATTTCTCTCCTGGGCTTTGCTTGCTGGCAGCCATCTCCAGCAGGTGTTTCCCTGGCCTCCCTGGCCTGGTGTCCCTGTCCTCGCCCCGTGGTGAGGATGCCGCTGCTCCGGGCATGCCTATCCCCGCTGCTCTTTCACACCGCTCTGCGTCTCTCCCGTGTCTTCCCCCAGCTCCTCTCTCGGGAGGAAGGCCCCTGTCCCTCCTCCACCTCCATGCAACGTCGCCCCTCATCGCTGGCCGCCCCGCTCGGCCCCGCTCCCCCCTTGGCCGCGCTTTGGCGTCTCCTGCTTGCAGCGACATCTCCGAGCAGGGCAGAGCCCGCAGGTGCCGCCCGGAGCGAGGGCCGTGCTGTGCAGCCTCCGCGAGGAGCAGCACCGCTCGGGCACGGCGGCGCGGGGGACACGAGGGTGGCCACAGCCACGGGAGGCAGCCAAAGCGACTGGCCTGCGCTGGGGCCAGCAGCCCCGGGCATGCGGCTCCGTGGGCACCCTGTGTTCGGTGGCACTGGCCGAGGGGCACTTTCTTCTCCTGTCTGATGCTGTGTTCTCCTCTCTGTTTCTCTCCTGTTTTGCTTCCTCCTGCCCCTGCGCGGCGCCCCGCGGGCAGGGAAGGCCGGATGGTCGTGCTATCGCTGGTTTTGGGACTCTCAGAGCAAGATGACTTTGCCAATATCCCCGACCTGCAGCCCGCTGGGACAGAGCCGAACCAGCCGAACGCTCAGGGGGACAAGAGGTATGAGTAAGGAAGAGGGCAGTCCTGCAGGAGGAGGCGACGAGGGCCTCAGCCAGGGTTGGAGGAGGAGGAGGCTGGCCTCACGGAGCGTGAAGGTTGGAGCGGCAGAGGGTGGCGCATCAGGCAGCCCGGGCACCGGGCACGGTGACGTTTGCGGACGCTGGCAGCACCCCCTAACCCGCCGGTGCCCACGCTGCTCCTCCCTCTGGAGTCGCTACACTGAGCAGAGCCCCCCACCCTCTCCTTCTCCCTCCCACCTTCCCTTCTTCCCTTCCCCATCCTCATCCACCTCCATCCTGCCCTGCGCTGTGTGCATGCTGGTGGGGTGCGTGCTTGCGGGCAGCATGGAGAGGAGCCCAGGGGGAGGGAAGGGGACAGCAGAGAGATCCCTGCCCCGGGAGAAGGGACAGCGCAGAGGAGACCCCGAGACGTTGCTGTGTTTGCAGAGGGAGCGTTGCCCCGCCTCGAGGATCGGTTGTGCATTGCCCCCAAACACGGCACGTGCTGCGGGAGCACGCAGCCTGGCAGGGGCCGGCCGCTATCGCCTGCTGGGGGACCCCATCCCCTTCAGCCCCACGGAGCGGCCCGGGGCGCTGGCTTGTCCAGCCGGGGCTTGTGGCAGCCCCCAAGCGCCCTGGCCCGGGCCCTTGCCCGGGGGTGCCACAAGCGCCGGGGCGGCGGAGCGGCCGGCGCTGCTGTCAGAGCCTCGGGAGCCCCACGAGGCTCTGCTGGGAGAGGCTGGATGGAGCCAAGGGGCCCTGAGTTATGGGAAGCGGGTGTTAATCCGGGTGTTAATCCTCTCTGGAGCGGGGAAGAGGTGTGAAGCAGGTGGGCACCGGCTCCCCGCGTGATCGGCATGTTAATGAGCTGGCACCGTTCTCGCCCGCCAACTATTTTTACCTCCCTCGGGTTGCGTTTCGCTCCGTGGTTTAGCACTTCCCTCGCTGGCGTCACACTGCACAGCTCGTCAGCCAGGCCTCCCCGGCGCCCGGGGCTGGACCCCCACGCCTCCCTGGCATGCAGGGCGGCACAGGGCTGCACAGGGTGCAGGCTGCTTCTGCTCCTCTTCCCCTTTGCTCCCCTGTTAGCCCTGGGCTCTGGTTTGAAGGGCCCCATCCCCGTGCAGCACCTCAGTGTCCTCTCCCAGGCAAAGCTTGTCCCCAGACCTCTGTGTCTCTCCCTGGTCCCCTGCAGCCTGGGTGGGATTCGGTCGGTGGTGGAGGGGTGAGCAGGCCTTGGAGGGCACGGGGCTGGTTTCAGCATCCTCCACACTCTTGCCTCCCTGCCCAGCGCTCCTGGTCACCGTGTGCTGCTCTGCTGTGAAATGTCTCCTCCGTGCCCATGTCTCCGCTTCTTCCTTGCAGCCCAGCCCCGGTGGCTCCAGCCACGTGCCTCTCTCCGTCTGTCCTCCATTGACTAACCTCTCACCATCCACCCCGCTCCTCTCTTCCCCCTTCGCTCCCCGCAGGCGCTGCGCTGGTGGTCCTGCGTTGGAAGATGCGGCGCCTCCTCTCTCTCGCTCTCTCCTCGTGCTCTCTCCCGCTGTCCTGTGAGCTCCGCCGATGCTCTCCATTTCCCAGGCTGCTTCGCAGACAAATCACCGAGTGGTCCCCACCGCTGGCCATCGTCTCCTCTGCGTTTGCTTCCGCCCCGTTTCTAACCTGACTTTGCCTCTCCAGCTCGCTCGGTCTCCTCCTTAATTCTGTGCACCCTCCTGGCCGCCGCGGGCGGGTTGCGTGCGTGGCGCTGTGTGTGTGCGTGTGTGTGTGCAAGTGTGTGGGGCGTCGCTGCTGCTCCTGTGAGCGCCTCGCTGCATGGGTCACCCCGGGCACGCGTGCGTCTCTGCGCTGTCCCACCGTGCCCCGTCGTGCTGAGGTTTTCGGGGCATCTGTGTGTGCACCCGTTAGGCGCCTGGCTGCGGGTGTCCTGCGTGTCTGGAGCTCGCTGCGGGCGCCCCTGGGCGCACCAAGATCCATTGCGCTCGCGCTGCTCTGAGGCTGTATGTACCCAACGCTCAGCGCAGCGTCTGCGCCTGCATTGCTCCACCGTGCCGTGGGCTGGGCCGCTTGGATGCGCTCGGCGCCCCGGCCCGTGGACGTGTCCCTGTGGCTTGGCTTGTGTGGGGAACGTCAGCTCGCAGCCGCCCGAGTGCCGGAGTGACTGCGCGTGTGAACGTGGGCGCCTTGCCCATTGGCGTGAGAGTGCCCGTGTCCGCTGTGGCTGTGCGCACCACGTCTCCGTCTCCCCGGGTGGTGAGTTTGGGCCTGGCCCTGTCTGGGGAGCCCGCGAGGGCTGTCCAGGCGTGCGTGCGCTGCCCCTCTCCCTGTCAGTCTCTGTGTCCCGTTGTCCCCATGCCTTGAGGCCCTGCTGTGTGCCCATGTCCATCGCCGCTGTGTCGCGTGGGCCAGTGTGTGTGTCCCCCCGCTCCGCCTGCCCCTCTCCTGCAGGGCTGCCCCCCACTCCTGGCGCCCAGTCCCCCCGCAGCGCTGGGGCGGCCGGGCCCCCAGCGTCGCAGCTGGCGGCACTGCCCATCTCTGCCAGCCCCGGGGCCTGGCCGGGGTGCTGGGCCATGGAGAGCGCAGGGAAGAGGAGACAGCCCCGGCTGATGGAGCAAGGAAGGAAGCAGGGGGGGCTTTTAGCCCGCATTGAGCCCCCACTGTGGCAGGGATAGGGACAGGCAAGCGGATGCAGCCTAGAGGCAAGCAGGAGGAAAGGCGGTGCGGTGGCAAGGCGCAGCCAGCCCCGGGCGCGAGCTGGTGGCTCGGCATGGCCCGGCAGCGGGTGCCAGTGCCGCGTGGCCGAGCGGCACGGCCCCACGGCTGCGGCACGGCCCCGCCAGCACGCCGCGGCTGCCAGGTGGGGAGGCAGCGGGAAGTGGACGCGGTTCCCGGCCGTGCCGCAGTGACGCGGAGCCGGCGCGGGGAGCAGCCCTGCTGTGAGCGAGCTGGCTGCGTTGGGCTCGCCGCGGAGCTGCTCGTGGGTGCCGCCAGCGCTCCCCAGGCCCTGCGTGCCCCCAGAGCGCTGCCCGTGGGCAACGCGCGCGCGGGCGGCTGGGGAAATGCAGTGTGAAGGCCAAAGGCAGAGAAGCCCCTCGCGGGCACACGGGATGCTCTGAGCTCTTGGCTGGGTGGGCGCAAGGCTGCAGCCCCTGCAGGGCTCCCGGTGCCGGGGGGACGTCCTCACTGGCTCGCTGCCTGCCCCCAGCCCCTCTGTGAGGTGCTGCGTCTCTTTCCGCAGGTTACCGGCCGCTGGCAAGGCGGTGAACACCGCCCCCGTGCCTGGGCAGACCCAGCAGCACGATGAGTCTGACCGGAAGACGGAGCCCCGCTCCTCCGTCTCGGACCTCGTCAACTCCCTGACCAGCGAGATGCTCATGGTGAGTGGGGCCCGGGCGCGCTCCTGGCCGCCGCGCAGCCCCGCACACCCGCGCCACGGCAGTGGGACCCCCCTCGCCGCTGCTCGCCGCCCGTCTGACTCGCCGTGGAGATGTTTTAGGCTGACACGCTCCTAGCGAGGGGTGCGCAGCTCCTCTCAGGGTCCTGGCTTCATCCTCGGTCGGCACTGAGCCCTCTGTGGCTCGGTGGGAGGTGGGGAGCGGGCTCTTGGAGCAGGCTCTTTGGCTTCGTGGCAGGTCCTGGTCCAGATATCGTGGGTTGCCCCGGCGCCCTGTGCCCTCCTGGTTGGTACAGGGGCCTGGGGCACGTGGCAAGTCTCAGCCGTCGGGTCACTCCGGGATGCTGGTAGCTGTTCTGGGCTCCCGTGCTCTGCGGGGTGGCATCGTCCCAGACCCCATCCCTGCTGCAGGTGTGTGCCACTTGCAGCACACAGGGAGGCATGGAGCTCTCCCTCGCTGTGCACAAGCCCGGCATGTCGCTCTCCCTCGCTCCTCCTTGCTGCCCCACGCGGCCTCGACAGGCTCAGCACATCCCACTGCTGCTCTGCTGAGCCCCCGTGCCCCCCGGCACCCAGGTGTGGGAGCCAATGTGCCCCTGCGCTGGCCGAGGCTCCTGCAAGGTGACACAGCCCGTCCGCGCAAGGGAGCCGGCTCCGGAGATGTGACGGACGGGCTGTCAGCAGGAATTTGGCTAATTGGTGCTCCTGATCCCCGGGAAGCGAATGCAGGGAGCGGAGCCAGGAGTCGTCTAAGGAGATGCCAGTGGCAGGGAGAGAGGGAGAAGCTGATGCCCCCTGACAGTTCCCCAGACAGCTGCGAGGGCCTGAGGCCATGGATCTGGAGATGAGTTACTTGTCTAAGCACAGCAAAGGGCTCAGGGCCCTGTGTCTGCTGGCAGCGGCGTGGGCGAGACGTGCCCGTGCCCGCAGGCACCGAGCGTGGGACCAGAGCGTAGCGGGAGGGGTGGCAGAGCCTGACAGCTCTGCGGAGGGGCCGCGTTCGCATCTCCGGGGCTGGGGGGCCCGGGGGCAGCGCCCCAGGATGCCGGCAGCCCTGACGTGGGTTTCCAAGCACCAGCCGGTCGCTCCAGAGGAGGTTGGGGCGGGCTTGTTTCTTCCACGGAGCAGAAAGAGAAGCACGGTGTCGACTGCACCGTGGTACAGGTGGCACAACCCTCTGCCGTGGCGCGCGGCGCTGACAGAGGGGCCACGTCTGTGCTCAGCCCAGTGCTCACAGCCCGTTCTCGCCATGCCCCAGCTCTCCCCAGGCTCCGAGGACGACGAGGGACACGACAGCTCCAGCCGGGAGAACCTGGGCCGCATCCAGTTCAGCGTTGGCTACAACTTCCAGGAGTCCACCCTCACCGTCAAGATCATGAAGGCCCAGGAGCTACCAGCCAAGGACTTCAGTGGCACAAGTGACCCCTTTGTCAAGATCTACCTGCTTCCCGACAAGAAGCACAAGCTGGAGACCAAGGTGAAGCGAAAGAACCTGAACCCGCACTGGAATGAGACCTTCCTCTTTGAAGGTAAGGGCAGGCTGGGTTGGGCTGGACTCTGCTTGTCTTCGTGGCTTGGGGGACACCCTCTGCGCTGCCGTTTCCCCTTTCTGAGGTGCCCCACAGACAGCTCCAACCGTGCGCCTAGGTTGGAGAGCCCACCAGGGATGACGTGAGCTGGGCAGGACGGGCTCAACCTGGGCTGCAGGTGCATGAGCAGGGTTTGCAGAGCCACAGACATCAGGCTGTTACTGCAAGTGCTGGTTCTGTGTCCAGGTCATGCCCCTTCCCAACCTGGAAAGGATGTGATTCACGCCCCGGGGCCACCTACGTACCTGTGAAAGCATGTGGGTGACTTTCTTGTAAAGAGCTGCAGCAATGGCTTGAAGCCTCCAAAGTATGATGATGACCTAAGGCCACACTGTTCTTCACCTAGTGCCAGATGCCAACAATTCCCCTCTTCAGCAAAGGCAAGGCAGAGGGGTGCTGACCAGCCCTGAGGGCACCAGCACATATATATGCTGCTCGTTTTGGCTAGACGTGTTCTGCTTGGCAAATTCCATCCTCGTCTCCTCTGCCTTCATCCCTGGTGCAGGTTTCCCCTATGAGAAGGTGGTGCAGAGAGTGCTGTACCTCCAGGTCCTGGACTACGATCGCTTCAGCCGCAATGACCCCATTGGGGAGGTGTCCATCCCCCTCAACAAAATAGACCTCACCCAGATGCAGACCTTCTGGAAGGATCTGAAGCCCTGCAGCGACGGCAGCGTAAGGCCCTTGCTTGTCCTCCATGGTTTTGCAGGCAGCAGTTAGCTGTGTTCCTAATCCCACTCCAATGTCCTTGGGGACAGTCCTTCTTCAAGTCACTGTGATACTCCAGGTTGCTGTGATATCCCAGCGGAGCTGGGACCAGGGACGGGGGCTGGTGAGGGTGGTCCCATGGGCTTCCCAGGTGGGAGTGCTGTGGGCAGATCTCCAGTCCCCAGAGCCCTCACCAGTCCAGAAATGGTTCCTTGGTAAGCTGAGCTCCCAGGCATGCTGTCAGCTGGCTGGAACCCCTGGCAAAGACATCTGCGAGGGACCAAGTCCACCTGAGCTCGAGGGACTTCGCTCTGTAGAAATGGGCACTGGGGCACAAAGGGATTACATGCTGTCCCCTTGTGTTTGCTGTCCTGCCTGTTGTCTGCTCGTTATCAAGACAAGGGAGGCTTCTGATTTGTTGTTTAGTGAAGGAAAATGTTTGACTTTTAAGGAGCAGCTTGTGTTTTCTTCCCGAATCAATGGCCACTTTTCATCTGCAAATTAAAGGAAGGGTTTAAATATCCTAAATAACCTCTCCAGGGTCTGGCATGTGCCCTAATAGCTCCTCTGTCTCACAGGGAAGTCGGGGAGAGCTGCTCCTGTCCCTGTGCTATAACCCCTCTGCCAACTCCATCGTGGTGAACATCATCAAAGCGCGGAACCTCAAAGCCATGGACATTGGTGGGACATCAGGTATGAGCACCAGTCCTCATCGCTGGGCATGCCCAGTGCCTGCTGGCTCTGGCAGTCCCTGGCATGAAGTCTCCCAGGCATGAAGGGGAGCAGTCTTGCTCACCTGCACTTTGCAGGAGTCAAGGAAGGTCCTAGCTAAGAGTCTAAGAGACGTGTGCTGTCCCCCCAGACCCATATGTGAAGGTGTGGCTGATGTACAAGGACAAGCGGGTAGAGAAGAAGAAGACAGTTGTCATGAAGCGTTGCCTGAACCCTGTCTTCAACGAGTCCTTTGCCTTTGACATCCCCACCGAGCGGCTGCGTGAGACGACCATAGTCATCACCGTCATGGACAAGGACAGGCTGAGCCGGAATGATGTCATTGGCAAGGTGGGTCCAGCCGGGGCTCGTCCTCCTGTGCGTGGGGAGAAGACACGTGGGGGGCACTGTGGTGGGGAGGCAGGAGCTCGTGGCCCAGCTGCCGCTGAACAAGGCACCGGGAAGGCAGGAGAGACTGGGATCTGCTGCTCCCACTCGAGTTCCCGCTTCGGGGGCGCAGGGAACGGGCTTTGAAACATGCTAGTTGTTTGCAGCGGAGATGTTAGTACAAAAGAGAGGGAAGTCTTTGGGTTGCCGGGTACAGTCCAGGTCCACAGGAGCATTGTCTCCTCTGCCAGCCGTCACTGACTGGCCACAAGCACATGGTTCTTCACATGCCCGCACCTCATGCCTTTCCTCTGCAAAGGCACTGTGGGCTCACAACATGACCACAAGCCGTACACCTCTGCCCTTCTCCAGAGCACAAGCCACAGAGGTGGGTCACAGACAGTGGTCCTCAGCTGGACGTGCCACTGCTGTTGGACACAAGCATTGGCAGTTCCACCAGCTTGTGCTGGGATGGGAGGTCTGTGCCTGGTGCTATGCCACAGTTATGGTCACCCAAGAGTCAAACAGCTTTTTCTCAAGCTCTCTCCACCTGGATATGCTCAACGTCAGTTTGGCCATTCACCCTCGAGGTCTCCAAGCAGGGATTGCATGACAGCAGGATTCAGCATACTGCTCTTGGAGGCTGCAGAGAAATCCCATCGGTCCAGAGAAACAACACCATGCTCCGTCAGCTCAGCAGAGGAGTGCATGCTTGTATCTCCAAGGGGCAAGCATCTGGGGAACGTCCAAAACCACTAATTGACTTGAGGAGCCCAGGCAGCTCTGTTGAATGCAACCAGTGCTGTCTCATGGGCTCAGCATCACTTGAGTGAGGCGGTGTGATCTGGAGTGTGTCTGACAAGAGGAAGTCACGTTCCTGCATGACCTTTCCCCAGGCTCACCCGCTTGTCTGGATGGGGATTTAAAGTATTTCGGATTAAAAGGATTTCAAACCCAGGTGCCAGGTTAGGAGCTGCTTTTGATTTTGGCAGCAGTCGGCATATGATTGAGAGCGGTGATCTCACCCTGTGATGAAGTCTGGAGCAATTGTTCCTCAGTCAAGAGGGAAGCAGCAGGAATTGCCATGCCGATGCTCCGGAGGAAGGTTACTGTGAAGCACCCGGTGAAGGTAGCAGCCCCAAGCCTGCGCAGCCATTAGGGTTCCCATTGGTGTGCTCTGTCCTCATCCCGCCTCTATGGAGAAGTCATGCTACAGAAGAAGATGGAACCCCTATGGATCCCTTCATGGTTGGCTTTCCCTTCCATGCCTGGCCCAGGCTGAGACTCTTCAGAGACCTCCACCAGCAGCTGTGATGTCTAGAGTGAGGATTCATTCACAAGACGTGAGGCTGAGGCCACCAACCAGCTTGCCGGTGAGAAGGCCGTTCCTAGTGAGACAAGAGCTTGCTCAAGCCCCAGCAGATACAGAACACGGAGCTAGGTAGCACAAATAAGAGTTTATCAGCTGGCTGGCAACAACGAGCTGAAGAGTGTCACGAGCTGGCAGCAAACTTCAGCCCCTCCATCTCCCGGCAGCAGCACAAGCCAGGCAAGGGGCTGCGTGACCATCTGAGAGGGCTTCACGTCCCGGAGTGGCCCCATCACACGGGGGCCGGTGGTGCACCCAGCAGAGCCAAAGCAGAGCAGGATGCAGCCGGGATGGGGGCTGCCGTTGCCTTCTTCCCCTGGGGTCTGGCCTGGAAACGCTGCCGGCGGCTCTGCCCTCCTTGCAGCCTCCCTGCCGCACACTTCACGCCGCTCCGCGGCACAACCTGCTCCAGGGTGAACTTGAGTCTAATGACAGTCTATTTATAGCGAGGCAAGCAAAGCCGAGCCCCAGATTGTTCCCTTGTGCTGCAGCTCCAGGTGGAGGGACAGACAACCTCCCCGCCCTCGCACACCCCGGGGCTGCAATGGGGCTGCACGGTGGGCGTGCTGGCACCGGGGTGCTTGCGCACCGAGTCCCACCCTCGCAGGGCTGTTGCTGCCCTGTTGGGGTGACAGGGCTCCCCCCGAGCCCGGCGCTCCCGGGAGGTGGCAGCAGAGCCTCGTGCTTGCGGCACCGGGCGAGCGGAGACCTGCGGCTGCGCGCACAGGTGCCGTGGGTGCCCCCGGCGCCGCCCCACCGCTCTGCCCCACGGCCCCGGCCCCGTTCGCGGCGGTGACGGGATGACACGGTGCATCCCCAGTAACAATAACAACGGAAAAATTAATCTGCTCTCAATTTGATTTACGTTAAATCCATACAGCTCTCCACTCATTATGGTAACGATGATAAACGAGTGCAGTAATCTCCGTTATTACTGCTTACCGCAGAGAGTCAATTATTCCCAAACGCAGCGTTGTAATAAAGCAAACATGTCCATTGAATGAAACCCAGGAGGAGGCAGCTGGAGCGTTTCGGCACACGCGAGGCGAGCGCAGGGCCCGGGCGCAGAGGTCCCGGCTCTGCTACGCGCACGGACCCGCTGCACTTGCGGGTGAGGGATGAGGCAGCCTAGGCACCTGCCGCCACGAGGCTTTTCTAGCAGCCAGCTGGGGCTGTGAGGACACACGGACGGTGTCTGTGGGGTTTGGCCTTGCATTAACCCCCCTGGCAGCGTCACCGCGGTGGAGCAAAGCGGCGCCGCGAATGGCCGGGTGCTGCAAGCGGGACGAGGGGAGGGTGCCCTTCACGGGCCCAGCCGCAGTGCCGCGGTTGGCAACGTGCTAATAACCCCTGATTGAATAATTACCAGCGTTGTGCAAGCTCAGATCAGGCACCGCAATCCCCTTAGCTGGCGCGGCAGCTCCGGGCTCCATTAGCCGCCTCGGTGACACACGTCTTGGCTGTCAGCTGCGGAGAAGGTTGACACACACATTTGCTGCGTCGCCGTATGGAAAATCGATGGATAAAAATAACCTTCCCCGTGTGGAGAGGCTCGTGCTGACTGTGCCTCATGGCTAATTTGGATGCCGCTGCCGGCCGTGCTGGGCCGGGAGGGCGCCAGGACAGCAGATGAAGACATCTGCACACGGGGCGAGGGCTACCACGAGGGGCGAAGCGGAGGGTCCTGCAACCAAGGCAGAAGGGCAGAACAGCAAGGTATGAAATAGGGAGTCACAGGGGCCAGGTCAACAGCGGCAACCGAGGTGGCTACCAAGGCCTGAGAGCCCCCAGGCCTGGGAGATGTGTTGGGGGCAGCTCAGGGGGCTGTGTTGGGAACAGCTCGAGGAGGGACAGGGTGGTCACGGGGCACTGTCAGCGCAGGTGCCACGGGCTGCGTGTTCCCCTCTCCCCACAGATCTACCTGTCCTGGAAGAGCGGCCCTGGCGAGGTGAAGCACTGGAAGGACATGATCGCCCGCCCGCGGCAGGCCGTGGCACAGTGGCACCAGCTGAAGGCCTGAGCTCCGGTGCCGGAGTGCACTGCCCAGCCCTCCGGCTTGCGGCCCTGCCGGCCTCCTGGTGTGGACAAGAAGCAGAGGGAACAGTGGGACGTGGCGGCCCTGTGGTCACAGGGGGCCCAGAGGCGCCCAGGACTGCGGCCACTGCTGGACATGGCACTTGAGGACGCGGTGCAAGAAGGAATGACGCCCCAGTCCCCACTGCCGTGCAGGACTTCTCCAAGTGCTTCCAGCCCCTGCCCTCCCATCTGCAGAGCCCCTCTGACCCAATGCTCCCCCCCTGCATGATTGGGGAGACCCCCTGCCCCAGACTCTTCCCGCCCTGCAAAAATTCCTCGAGTCGCGGGCGTCACCGCAGCGAGGCAGCCGGAGCCCGCGTCCTGCCGCTGCCGCCAGCCTTGCCGCCAGCCCGCGCTGCTCCCGCCCGTCCCCCCAGGTCCCTGTGGCCTGCCAGGACTAGCTGGGCAGCCGCCACGCGGGCCAGCAGCCCCAGCCTCCGTGCCCCGGCTGCACGGTGGCTTCTGGGATCGGAAGCCATGACACACGGTGCATTAGCCAAAGCAGGCGCGTTTAGTTATTCCCCTCGGTTGGATTTGTTGCTTTACTTCTCTCTTTGGGTTCAGTGAGAGCGTGACTTCAGTGACCTCATCGTGGCCCAGCCAGCATTAGGACAAGAGCCGCGGCCGGCCCCAGCGCTGGGACCTCGCAGCAGCCACCCGCGCCCCCGGGGATACCCGCTGCCCACGGCGCCGAGGTGGGCCGAGACGGCGGCTGTTCGGCATGCCCGCCCCGGGCACCTTCCCAGCCGAGCTGGGCAAGGGCTGAGGGGCGAGCCGGGCAGAGGCTGGTTCCCAGAGCATCCCCTGGCTGCGGATGGCTCCTTGTGCTGGAGGAATGTGATGGCTCAAGCACCATTGCCCATGTCTCGTCGCAGCGCCACGTGGCCAGCTCTGAGGCTCGACCATCCACCCCCAGGGTCTACATCCCACCTGGATTCATGTGCTGGCCCCTGGGTTGGCCAGGGCAGCAGCTTTCCCCCCGGGAAGGGGCACAGCTAAGCATGGCACCTGGGACAGGCACCAGGAAGCGATGGATGGGAATGCCTGGCAGCGGCCGATGCCGCACCGCTGGCGGCTCCTCTCTAGCATCCCACGGACTGCCAGGGCGAGCCACACGCCTTGTGGACTGGTGGGGTGAGCTGGGCCTGCCAGCCGTGGACATGGAGTCAGGGTCTTCCTGATCCCCGCCTTGGGGGCTGGCAAGTCCTGGAGCGGGCCCAGCGGGACCACAGCAGCGCTGGATGAGACACATGCCTGCCCGGACCCATCCCCGTCGCTGCCTGTGCGTTCCCTTTGATGATCCATTGCTCTACCAGGACTGGCACCACCAGGTGAGAAGGATGTTGGTGGCAGAGGCTGCAGGCACTGGCCACGCGCATCCCCGTGAGGATGGCGCCAAGAACCCTGTGCGCTTTCACCTGAGCTCCTTGCGGCCAGATCTGGGCAAGGGCTGCCCATTAGCGTCTGGCCTCGAGGATGGAGGCACATCCTGGGAGGCCTTCTCCACACCTTCTCCAAGGGCATCCCAAGGAGGCGACGCGAGAGGTGGGCAAAGGTGCTACAGCCTCAGCAGCCATTTCAGGTAGGGCCCTGCGGGGACATGGACGCCGCGGTGCCCCTCACAGAGGCCGGGACACCCGGAGCGAGCCCAGAGCCGGCTGCGTCCCCGAGGGAGCGATGTCCTCGCTGGCTGGCGCCAGCCCCATCACCAGTCTTCCCGCTCTCCCGGGTGGGCTCGCCGCGCGCCCAGGCCCTGGCGAGCCGAGCGGCGCCGCGGGACGCCCCTCAGCCCGGAGCAAGCCATGGGCAGCCGAAGCGGGCTGCGCTTCCCGTGCCCGGGCGGCCTCCCGGCACGCCGTGTACAGTCATGAGCCCATTTATTTTTTTAGAGCGTTAAGAGTCTTTTATCTCGTCGGTGTCGTCCCTGTGTTGCGGTGTTTTCTAGCCCGTGTACAGGCGCCTAGTGCTCTTTGTGACAGGCACGTTTTTACAAGCATCATGACAGCTCTCTTCGGGGCTAACGGGCCGGGGGACTGGGGGCGAGGGGGACTCGGTGGCCCCCATCTCCCCCTGCCCCAGGAGCAGCTGGACGGGGTTTATTTATCACTGGTGGGGCAGACGGGCCCAGGCTGCCTCCAATCCCCCTGAGGGAGGGAACAAGGCAGCCATTTTGAAGGCCCGTCCGCACCCTCCCCAACGAACAGGGCAGGGCGACAACTCCTTTTATTTCTGTGTCCTGCCCTGGCAGCCCCCGTCCGGCCCCCCGAGGTCCTGCTGGAGCCCCTGGCCAAGAGCAGGAGGGCAGCGGGCAGCGCTGGGTGACCTGCTGGCACCACAGCCGTCCCCGGCAGCCGGCGAGTGCTCGGCGGCAACACAAGTCCCTCCGCAGGCAGTTTTGGACAGCCTAGAGAGAAATAATAATACTGCTACTACAGAATTATAATGCTTTTAGGGACATTTGTATTTTTAGCATATTCTTTTTTTTTTCTTCTTCTTTTTAACCTCAAAGAAGAGATTTACGATGCCAAGGACGGGGCTGGCAGCTGGGCCCGCCACAACCCAGTGCGTCCTGCCAGGCAGGGGCAGCCCCAGCCCTGTGCTCCTCCCAGGGGACACCCCGGGCACGGCGGGGTCCCCGCGAGTGTCCTCCCACAGCCCTGGGTGCCCCCGTTCCTCCGTGACCCGTTTCTTTTCTACGGCCCGACTTCCCCGGGAGTTGTGCGCTCATTTTTAACCTCTAGGAATCTTCTCCGTATCTTGGTCAGGCATTGCTCTTCTTCATGTGACAGTAACATCCAACTGGTGTACATGGGAAAAAAAAAAAAAAGGAAAAAAAGGAAAAAAAAGGAAAAAAAAAAGAAAAAAATACCAAAAAAAAAAAAAATTAAAAAAAGTAAAAAAAAGGAAAAAAAAATAAAAAAATCCCAAAAAAAAAAAAAAAAAAAAAAAAGAGAAAACCCCGGTCTGAACTGTGGATAGCAGGAAGCCGGAGTGAAGTGGGGCAGCCCAGCTGCTGGGCTTGCTCACAGGACGCTGGACATGGCAGGCTGATGTATTTTATAACAATAAAAAACGAAAAATTAAAAAAAAAAAAAAAAAAGAAAGAAAAAAAAAGATTCCCCCTCTCCCCAGACTTGGCTGGCAATTGTGAGGTGCTGCAGGGCAGAGGGTCAACCCAGCGCATTGCGGCCCGGCTGAGGCAGAGGCGGGGGGGGTTTCTTTGCAGAATTGTATTTTTGGGGAGCAGGGCCCCTCGTTTTCTGGAGGCAGCCTCTGCTCTCAGTAATAAAGGACAGTCAGCATCTCCTGGTGTGTCTGCTTTCTGGAGCTGGGCACTGGCTGTCGCGGTCCCCCGGCTGCCGTGACCATACCAGGACAGGGGTTGCAGTGTCATCTGCACATGGCCGAGCATCCCCCGGGCAAGAAGCACCCCCCAGTACCAACCATGTCCCAGCACTGAGCATCACCCAGTACCAACCATCCCCACAGCACTGAACACCACCCAGCAGAGATGCACAGGCCTGGGGGGCATCATGCCTGGCATTAAAGAGGTGAAAGAGAGTCCAAAGCACATGAGCAGGAAGGAGGGCCCTCGGGGAGGTGAAGTTCAACGCGGCTGTGACCCAAACTGCTGGACCTGAAGCAGCAGCTCCCAGGCAGGGCTGAAGCTGGGGCCGCATCCCAGGGCCTCGAGCCTGCTTGTGTCGAGTGGCTCTGCAAGGAGAGACAGCGCTCAGGCTGGCTGGGAAACCTGAGCTGCTAACAGGGAGAGCAGAGGCTCGGGTTGCTCTGCTAAATAATTCACTGAATAGAGGTCTTTAATAAGTAAAAGAAACTCCAAACGCCAGGAGCGGAGTGGAACCTTGTGGAGGGGGCTGCTGTGGGCAACCTCTTTTGCCAGGCCAGGGTCCTCCATCCTGTTTAGGGGGAAAATTATACCTGAGCCTGTTTGCATCTCCGAGCCCAGAGGAAAAAGAGGCATCGTCGGGGCTGTTGCACAGCCCTGTTGCATGAAGGCCGTGCGAGCCGCAGCAATCCTTGGAGCGCGGCCCTTTGTGCTTGCAGTCAGCGGGAGCAGATGGAAATAGCAGCATGCTCCCAGCTGCGGCAAAGCCACACGCCGTTGCGCGCAGGGCTCCGCGAGCAGGCAGAGATAAATATAGCGAGGCACACGTATGGGCGACGCGCTGCGCACGCCCCTCGCGGGCCGCTGCCAGCATCCCCGAGGCTCCTGTGCGAAGCACCAACAGGCGATGCCTGCTCCAGCCGTGGCGGGTTCCTTCATGTGCCTCCTTGCTGTATCCGCACAGCAAATGCAACACCCAGACCCTGACCCACCTTCCTCCCAGGCACACGTGGGTGATGCCCCTGCCTGTCCCGAGGCTGCCGGTGGGAGCTGGGAAACAGCAGCACAGAGGTAGGGAGCCCTTCTCCGAGCACTGGGGACAACGGAGAGGGGACCCCCAGGCACTGGGCAGCCCCAAAATGGAGCAGAGGGCAGCCAGCGGCACAGCCCAAATAACAGGGTGGGAAGTGGAGGCAGTGCCCCCGGAGCAAGGAAAACTTCCTTCTGGGACGAGGGGGGCCAGGGCAGGGAGCAAAGACACCAGCAGAGAGCACGGGGGCAACGGAGAGCACGGGGGGCAACGGAGAGCAGAACTATTCAGAGACAGACCAAGGAGGAAGGATTCTCTTGAACATTAAAAATAACGCGAGCGCCCATGAGGCTGGTCCTCCTGCACTGGGAAATACCGCCCTGTTCACACCACCTCCAAAACAACCCACCCTTCCCCTGCAGCAGCCTCCCCGAGAGCCGCCCCCAGCTTTGGCCAGGTTTGTGCTTCTTATCGCTAGGATTCAGTGCCTGCCGAGCACGAGGAGGACGGGAGGGACAGGGGTGGATGCGGAGAGCTCCACGGTGGGTGCTCCACGCCGTGCTGCTGGCCCCGTCCGAGCCACCCTCTGCAGAGCTGAAGAAAGGCCCTGGGAACGCTGGGCGTGAGAGAAGGTTCATTCCCAAACCCGACTGCTCTTCAGCACCCCGGGAGCAGCCGCACAGAGAGGCGAAGGGCTCTGCTGTCCCTGCCTCCCCGCGGCGGCAGGGCAGGTCCCTCGGGCAGCCACGGGGGGCCCCTCTCCTTCAGCAGCATCACGTCTCTCGACGGGGATGGTCCTCAGAATAAAAACAAAAGGTCCCCAGAGAGGCCACCCGTTCCTGTGACCGGCGACACCCATCCTGCCTGTGTGCACCCGCCGTCCCGGGGACGTCCCGCGGGATGGTGCCGGCTCACGTCCCCGGCGGGCAGCGCGTGGCAGAGCCGCCCTCCGGCAGCGGGGAGCCCGGGGGCGGCGCGGCCGCCGCGGCGGCACCTTCCTCCTCCTCCTGCTCCTGCTCCCGCTGGGCCTGCAGGCTCTGACTCCGGGCCTCCATGAGCTCGCGGGCGCCCTCGCCCACGAGGCGCACATCGGGGCCCGTGCGGGGCGGCGCGTGGGCCGGGTTGCGGTCGTAGCAGAGCAGGCGCAGCCCGCGCAGCGGCGTCAGGTCCGGGAAGCGGGCGATGCGGTTGCGGTCGAGGTCGAGCACGCGGAGCTGGGCGGCGCGCAGCAGCGCCGGCGGGAACGCCTCGAAGCGGTTGCCGTAGAGCCAGAGGGCGCGCAGGCCGGCCATGCGGGGCAGCGCGGCGGGCAGGCGCGCCAGGCGGTTGTCGCCCAGCTGCAGGCTGCGCAGCGCCGGCAGGCTGAGCAGCGCGCGGGGGAAGCGCGCCACGAAGTTGCCCTCGAGCCAGAGCGAGCGCAGGCTCTGGAGGCGGGCGAAGGCGGGCGGCAGCCCCTGCAGCCCGTTGCGGCCCAGGTAGAGGTGCACGAGGCGGGGCAGGCAGCAGAGCGCCTCGGGCACCTCCATGAGCTCGTTGCCGTCCAGCGCCAGCGTGCGCAGGTGGCGCAGCGCGGCCAGCTCGTCGGGCACCTCGCGCAGCCCCACGCCGCTCACGTAGAGCTTGTGCAGGTGGCGCAGGGCGCACACGGGCGCCGGCAGCCGCCGCAGCGGCCGCGCGCTCAGCTCGAGGCTCCGCTCCCCACCGCGCAGCTGCTCGGCCGCCCCCGACGGCAGCCGCTCGGCGCGCGCCGCCGACCCGCCGCAGCCCATGCCCGTGCCCGTGCGCCTGCCCGTGCGCGCCGCTGAGCCCCACGGGCGGGCACGCCCCCTGAGCGGCAGGTAGCCCCGCCCACCCGCCGCGGGGGCGCGCAGGGCCCTGCACGAGGGTGCACGGCAAGGTGCACACCTGGACCTGTGCACCAGGGTGCAC
>JAVCKT010021746.1:7872-25362 GCA_032273925.1 Rhynchotus rufescens
GGTTTGTTAAGGACTTGTATATCTAAGGAGGCCAAGCAGGGTATCTGATTACTGTGTTGATAAATGTTCTCTTTTACATGTTTTTAAAATGAAGATGAGTTCAGAAAATAATATCTCATTCTTATACAAGATGAAATAGGAGGGGGAGGAAATATTCATCAAAGGCTGATAGGTGATGACATACTTGTTCTGAGGAGGGCATTACCTGAGGAGGAAGAAGGTCGTGGCATCTAGCTTTTGTTTCATCAAGAGGGAGGAGGAAAAAAGTGTTCTGTGAAATAGAAAACTTGCAAAATGACTTCATTATGTCAGGTCAGTGATACACTTAAATGGACTAGGATAGTTCAAGCAAGTCTTCTGACTAAACAGGTAAGGAAGAGGTTACTCATCCTTCCAGGTCTTTTGAAAAAGGCTGCAGGACTCTTGGATGCTGTTGTGCACTGCTAAAGAGAACAGGCATCCTTGCTTCTTGCTGGTCACATATATTTAGGCAACTTGTTGCCTGGAAACACATCCTGGTTGTTTAAGCACTATAAAGAGTCAATTAAAAAGCTGTCTTTGTTCCAAATTATAAGTATTCTCTTGTTTTCATTCTTTGTGTTTTTTTTTAAGGCAACTGCTTTGTATTTTGTAAATTAGTTATAAATGGATATTAAATAGATGAATTCCCTTAATGTTTCTGTTAGTAAATGGAAAAGATAGTAGGACTGGGTATTTGAGACAACACAGCCAACTCAGCAGAGGTGTAAAGAAGTGGGTATTCCTTTGTCCATATTACCTTGATTGAAGGAGTAGCAAAAAGATGTGGGATAAGGGAAAGATCACTTTTAAAGTGCCTGAAAGGTAAAAATGAAGAAAATAAAATAGCAGCAGAAAGCTATTAAGGGATGTGGCTGTGGGCAGCACGCTGGTGTTTGCATAATGGCTGTCCTTCAGACAGCACCGTCAGCATACTTAGCTCTTTATAGAACATCAGAGACTCTAAGGCGCGATTTAGAATAAAACCTGATCAAACACTATATGTAATCTATGCCTACCCTGAAGTGAAGTACTCCAGAGGAATGAGCTATAGGCTGCTCCTGAATTGAAAATACTTCAGCCCAGATCACAAAGAGACAAGGTGTTCAGCCTCACAACCCAGTTTTTAGCAGCTTGGCTCCCTATTTGAAGAGATGCCTCAGCAAAGGATCACAAATAAACCTGCTAAAAGGAAAGCCATTTATCTAGCCAAGAAGAGACCAGATTGCTTTTTCCTTAAATCTCTCTTCCCTCCTTTCCATCTCCTCCCATCTGGAAGAACCTGCCTGAAACGCTACCCAGGGGTAATTCTTTCTTCCCTTGAAGCTCTGGGCTTCAGCCTGTTCTTTTATGCATTTGCTTAGTGTTTAACTCCTGCAAAGGATGTGTGCCATTTAATTCCCTTCCTCTCTGCATATTCTGAAACACTGTGATTTTGGAACTGCCTCCCCAGAGAATACTCCAAACTTCTAGCCCAAACTGAGGACAGTCTCTGTCCTCTGTCCTTGCAGCCGTGGCTGCAAAATTAAGTAGGACACGAAGCAAGAGCACAGGAGTGAAATTGGGCTGCTATCATCACACCAAGGGACTTTGCCACGTTGGAGGTGTTTTGCATTTCAGATCCCACTGTAACCCAGGTAGCGTTTTACTCAAATACTACATGGTACATAATATTATCACCAGCATTCAGAACAGGACTGAAATTCAGGCTTTTCTTTTCCCCTCTTTCAAGTGCAGATCCCAATTGCTGACCCAGACCGTATGCTGAGAGCTATGTCTAATGCATCAAACGTCCACACTTAGACAGATGGTACAGCATCAACTCTGTGAAACCTGAAAGGACTCAGGTGTAACACAAATGCCAAAAATACTCAATATTGTCAAATAGAAGGCATCTGGGAGCACACATAGAGGTGAGGTTTCATGTTCCTATCGTACAGAGGATTGTGCAACAGCTGAGCAAAATGCTTTGGGATTTAGGCATCAAATTCTTCTTATATCCTTCGGAGGGATATACTATTTGATCCTCAACGCTGCAAGTGAAATTATTGTTTGATACATTGTCACTTCCCCATCTGGAGTCTGCCATTATGACTCCCTTTGGGAACTCAGTTTTTTAACACGTGGAAATGGAACTATAGATGTATTAAGCTTAGTTAATTTACAGGATTAGAAATCAGTCGCATGAGGCAGTCATTTGTGGGGAGCAGGTAGGTATAGCACAGCTTTCAAAGTAATAGAAAAGCCTATAAACTAGCTGCAATATAGAGAAATTAATTAGTATCTGTTAGCTTATCATCTGATTTACTACTCAGCCTTGGCGAGGTTTGTGAATGGATCTGGGTATTGCCTCACTCAGTACTGCCAAGTCCTACGTGACGGGGCATAGGCCCCTTCTCTGCATGAAGGAGACTGAGGTCTGGAATTGCTGAGACACCCTGAGTCACAGCAATTCACCCTGAGTGACTTGTCAACTGTGATGGGCTGGATAGCCAAAATTAAATGCTGAAGTCATTCTTCAGTCACGGAGCTGTCGCTGCTAAAAGGGGTTCCAGTGCCTAAAAACTTTTCTAGGGATGGGTACTTAGATAACTTAGATTAGTCTTGAAGAAAAAGTCAGTTTCATGTTTCACATGGTTTCTCTTTTTTTTTTTTTTTTGTTGGTTGATTTGTTGGTTGTTATTTTTAATAGGATCATTCCTTATAGAACAGACCTCCTGCTCAAAACAGAGTCAGCTCTAAGGTCAGACCAGGCAGTTCTGGGCTCTACTCATTGATGTCTTGGAAACTTCCAAGGATGCCGACTGCGCATCCTCCCTGGACAGGCCATTGCCCTTCCTAACTGTCTTCATGGCGAAAAATGTTCTCCTTCTGTCCAGTCTGAACCTTTGCCTGTTTCATCTTTGCCTGTCGTCACTGTACTGGAGCTCAATTGCAGCTCTCCAATGATGTCCCCATCTTTCTGGGGCTGCTGTTAGTCCTCCTGAAACTGTATCTACCCCAGGCTACACAAGCCCAAAGCTCTCTTAGCCCAAAAATCACCATAGTCCTCCACTGACGTGCCCCAAATTCCAAATATCTTTCTTATACTTGGAGCCCAAAACTGGGCACAGCAATCTGGATGTAGCTCTTCTACACTTCTGCTTCTGTCTTTTCTTCAGTACTCGACTTTATAAAATATATGATTTTGTCTCCCAGTCAACTGGGAAAGAGGAAAGAAGTTTTGTTTTGCTCAGTGCAATTTCTGTTTGTTTGTTTGTTTGAGCTTTGAACAATTGTTTCATGTAGTTGAGGTTTACTATTTCTCATTCGGTACAGTTTTGAAAATTATGGCTTTTTGGCTGTTTTACATAGCTCTAAGCCTTAAGTTTCCGTGTTAAGATGAAATTAATTTTCCAACTATTGATCTTACCTTTTAAAATTCTTACTCCCTCTTTGAAGTTGCAGCCAAAAAGAAATGTTCCTGCCACTGAATATGATTTCCTTACATGAAAGTTAAGCTCAGTGTATGCTGGTGTGTAAAGGCAATGAAATTGTGTCATCATCCAAGAAAAATCAAAGTCTTTACAAGTAAACTTAATGAAAGAAATCTCTTTTTTCCTGTACAATAGTGGGCCAAAAAATGTATTTTAAGATGCTAAACATATTCTGATTCCATATAGCTTCCTAATGATTTTGTTTATTTTCTTATTCATTTTCAGGAGATAAATGATTGTTTTCTTTGTAGAGAAGATGATTCAGTTAATTCATTTGAGCCAGAGTGAGCCAGAGAAAAACTTACTGGATAATATTTAATGTTTTAATGATAATGTTTAGGTGAAATATTGCACAGGACAGTATTACAAATTAATGCCACATGCACATATCGGAAAAACCTGGAACTCACCTGATGGGAATAGTTTGTACATTTACTCTGCTAGAGATGTAGGGAAAGCGTTTAGAATAGGATGATGATCATTAGTTGACTATTAGGCTAAGAGGTAAGAAATACTGACTTTGTAGGCCCAAAGGAATTTGTAATTAACTTCTCCAATTCTGTATCAGTGTAACCTTAATTATAAATTCATAAACAAGCTTACTGACCAAACCATACGGTGCAAATTGTTTCCTTGTACAGCAGCTCAGTAGTAAGAGGGTGTTCTTCAAAGAAATAAAGGGCTGAGCAAAAGAAAATTTTGTAGAAAGGTTTATGTGAGTTCTATTTTACAATACTACGGACAACCGCTGCTTCTTATGGAACAGCCATAGCTACACAGAGATCCTAGATACTCAGCTTGATCTAGTCCCCTCGGCCTGGAACCTCTGAGCTGGACACTACTGTCTCTATAGCATTAGGCATCCTAGTGGTCTCCAAAGAGCCACTCAGACCAAGAGTAGTCCACTGGTGGCAGATGATGCCTGGTACCTCTCAGGCATCCTCTGTGCAGCAAATGAGATGTCCTCCAGAGTGTGGTGACATTGAGGATGGGCCATCTGTGATAGATTCATAAAGCTTGGTCCACAGTTGTGGATGGATGCCCTCTGCATTGTCATCTTGTGCCTGAGGAGCTTGGGGAAGGGGAGTAGTGACTTCCAACTCTCCCAGCTTTTGAGGAGCTGAAGCTTCTGCTTCTACTATCTGCTAGAGGCCTTCACCTTAAGCCAAGAGCAGGACAAGGCAGAAACTGTGCTACCCTAAGAGCACCTCACCCTTTCTCATCTCCAAGGTCAACAGTTGGAGAAATCACGCAGATGACACTGAATAAAATTTCTCCATAATTTCCCAGTTAGCAGAACATTGCAGAACTCCCCTAAGGCAGGAATGCAGGATAATCTGCAGAACCCTCTGGATTTGGGTTTTTAGCTCTGTTAGACATGGAAGGCGTTCAGATTCTCCTGGGATGGAAAGCAATACAAAACAAACAAAGAAATTGTCTTTATCGCTTCTAAGCACGTTAATTGCTGTAATGTTACTACAGCTGTTAATCCTCCCTTTAATAATGAAAACGCCTGTTTCAAAACCTGTCTGACTTTTGTCTGTGAGCTACAGCGCCGCAATGCTCCGGCCATCCTTTGATCTGAACACAATGGGCTTTGGAAAGCAACCGACTGGCCTCCCAAGTCTCCTCTCTGATCACAGTGTTTCTGTCGGCAAAACCTCTCTTCTATGCTGCACTTGCAAACAAAGGTCCTGCCTTCTTTCCTTGTCTCTTCACATCTTTCCTGACCTATTTCCCAGCAAAACTTTCCAGAATGGTAACTAAGAAAAATTTGCAATTTTCCTTCATTTCTCTTCTTTTTCCCCCCTCTTTTCATGCCATTTTGGTGACATGTTGAACTCCCGACTCTGCTCTCAGCACTCGCTCCCCTCCCTCCAGCTCAGTGCCCACCAAGCCCTCCCCGCCTTGCGGCGCTCCTTCGGCTTTATGCTGTTTGGTTTATGATCTGAATGAATATAACCATTCTGCTTAGGAAAAGAAAAAGAAAAAAAGTCACTTTTTTCTTTTAAAGTACTGACAGTGCTCATTGTACTTCCTCTTATTTCATTCCCTCCACAAAAGCCATTGTTAAACCCTTTTCTTTTCCAAAGTATATGGCTTTTTTGATTCAAAAATCACCACTTCAGTGTCTTTTCTTGAGAACTCTTTTTATCAGTACTGGTATCTCTTGTCAACTCCCATCACATTTTCAATCTCCCCTTCCTTCAATAAAATCCCTGAAGAGGTATGTCTTATTTTTCTTACCTTTCTTCTCCTCAGTGCCCATTCCAAGCAGGTTCCAGTTTTACACACAGCAAAATTGTTGCTATCTTTCATATTTCTGGAGAAACGATTCATTTTGCCTTCTGAACATTAGTACATTGAAATTTGTTTCATGTTCAGATCATAAATGTCATGATTTTGGGCTCTGCACAAACAAGCCATCTTGCACGCAGCTGCATTTACCGTTCACTAATCTTCGGGCACAGTTTATGGTCTCCCCCCTTTAAAAATGTCCTCATTGTGATTACTCCTCATATTTGTATTTTATTTAATCTCCATACTGAGGATTCAGCACCACTTAAACCTGTAATTTATTTTTGTACCACTGTTGCACAGCATTTACAGCCTAGCTATGCCCTCATACTAAGCATAATGCTGCTTCAGAGCACTTAAACATCCACTTACTGCTTCGTACATGTGTAGTCCATTCAGACTGTAATGACCTGCTCACATGTTTAAATTTCAGTAGAGATTAAGTTGTTAGGTGGACCAGGGTTAATGGGCTCAGACTTTCACAAAACTAAGTCTTATGTTTTTCTCTAACATACAGAGAAGCTTTCAGGAAAATGGGATATGATACTAGCAGAAGAGAAATAGTTCCTCACTTCAAAAAGCAGCAGTCTATAGACATACCAAGCCACCTTGACTTCTTTTGTAGGACAATTCCTCCATGTTAATCAAGTACCAACTCAAATGCTTCTCAAATTAAACTTGACTTCTTATGCTGCCATTGCAGTAATTTTTACATATATCCCAGCTTGCTTTTCAGGACAGTAGTCTCTTCCTTGTAGGGAGGAACTTTGTCTTCTGTACTCTCCTGATCCTTTTACAGGAGAAAATGCAGACTGAAATGTAATTTTGGAAATGAAAAAATCCATGTAATTATAAAATATGATATAGGAATATAGTATAGCTATGAAAGCATACCAGAGAAATTGGAATAAATTAGAAATTGGAAGGATTGAGGGAGGACATTAAAGGGCATAGAAAGTTACACTGTAAGGATCAAACTAACAGATGTGAATATCCAGCAAATTCCAAAGTTGTCCTACCACACATGATAAATCAGTAAGATAATTTTGTCGGCAAATAAACATAATTATGTATCTCCCACAATGTGGTCTCATTTTCTGTTTACAAAAGCAGGTGGTTATTGTCCCGTCAATGTCAAATTGACATACAAACTTGACAGCAAGTGAGTGAAGTATAGTAAGATATTCCTAAATCGAACCTTCTTGCACATTAATCTTATTTAATTGAGTTTGCTAATTCAAATATCTCTGCAAATTTTAGAGGTACTTTATATTTTTATTCTTGTTCAAGATATTAAACTTCCTATCTAAAACATGTTTCTCTATTGAAAATATAAAATGAAAAAGAGAACCATGGAGATTCTAAAATTACTTATTCTATCTTTTAAATAATCCACTATCTTGCAAAGAATATGTGACAAAGCTAAATCTAATATTTGAAAATATATGTGCTCTGTTTTGCAACATTGCCAAAACACCAAAGCAATTGACTATGAGGGATGAATAATACATTTACATAAAGGATAATATTCTAGAATATTATTAAGATGACATTTGGTCTATTATTTTTAATCCTTTGTAAATTTCTAAACAGAATGGAAGGCAAAAAATAGATATAGTAGATTTAAAGAATTAGGCTACAAACAGACTAAGGCACTGCAGTTGTCACTGACCTGGAATTAGAGAAAACATCTGCATCTCTTAAGTCTCCGTAAGTAAAATGTCCTAAGAATATGTATATACATACATATATATATATATATAAAAGAAAGTTATATATAAGAAAGAGTCATGCACATTGAACTCCAGTAACATATTTGCAACCATGATTTCCAAATTTCAAGAGCTTCAGTGGGCTCAGGGTCCAAAGGCACATGCAGGGCTGCAAAAAGCATGGAGGTGCTTAAGATTCCCCTTGTTCACACTAGGGCTGGGAGCTTTTTGGAGCTTTTTTAAAAAGGTTTCTTAGAATTATATTGAGAGCTTCATTACAGAGCTCACAGCTGAGTTAGGGGTGATAACGACCAAAACGTCTCCTCTGTGGACTTAGGCACCATGCTCCAAGCACACATGACTTCAGTAAGGCTCTCAAGTTTAGAGCTAAACCCAGGATGACAAATCGGTGGGTCAGGGCCTGCAGCTATCTTGTGGAAAGAGTTAAGACTATTCAGTCAAGAAGCAGCTGTGGTCCTGCCATCCCACACAGCCTCAGAGCTTGCAGGGGAAACCGAGGAAGCTCGTTATGAAATACTTCAAATAAAATCAAACAGGGAAAATCATTTTAAGGAGGAAAGGGGAACACTTCAAACACAGCCTAAAATGACTGTGCTGCAAATAAGCACTGGCTGCACTCAGTGAAAATACCTGTTTGCATAATATCAAGTAAAGAGCATTGATTATTTTAATGAGTCAAACAAGGTGAGGGATGCCTTTGGAGTCTTGCAGAGGAGAAACACAGAAAAGATAAAGGGAAACTACTCCATTTCCCACATCCTGCCAAGTCTCTCCCTGGGAGCAGCAGTCCCTATGGCCGCAGCAATGTGGGCAAAAGCATAGGATTGCTGCCCAACCACCCTCCTTTGCCACAGATGCTCCCTTCAGTTTCCATGTTCAGCATAAATGTGGGCAGTAATTTGCTTGCATTTGAAAGCAGTTCAAGGAATATTTTGCCAGGTTTTGAAAACAAAAATTAGCTGAAATAATGATGTAAATAGAAATCAGACAGGCTAGATGACTTATTCCTTCTTCCTTATTCTTTCTGTGCAGCCATGCTAGTTTCCTGGTAGTTGACTCTCAAACTTCTGGTGCATCCAGACTTACGACCGCTTCAACACTTGGCTCACGAGCCTCTTACCCTTTTCCACTGCTAGCCTGGCTTGATAGTCGCTAGTGATTATACACAGACAAATGCACCCACACAAAGTGCATGCACTCTGGTCTCTCCATTTCAGGGGTCCCACTCCAGTTGCTCCAGCCCCTTAAAGAGTTAGAGAGGGAGTTTATAAGGAGACAAGATAAACTGCAGTAATCAGATTAGGGCTTAGCTAGACAGACATCCTGAGGAGGACAAGTTCCTTTTTATCCCCACATTGCTCTACTTTCCCACATTCTTGTTCAGTCCAAAACTACCTTGATTCATCCCTTTCCCCCTTTTGGTTCATCTCCAAACCATGTCATAATAAATCTTGTGCAGGACCAAATGCTCTTCACTGCATCCTATAGAGAGTCCCATACTCCAAGGTAGCTGCTCTAGTTGGCTCATGATGATGAATGATGTGCATCACATGCCTGTGCATGGACATGTGCATGGAACGATGTGCATGGACAGCCCTGGAGCTGTAGCAGGGGATTCTGTTTATGATGGGCTAACTATGGTGCCCCCACTGTCATTGTGTCTCTATGCCCCTTTGAATATTATTTTTTTTATCACATAATTCAACAACATTCATGAGGTATCTGTACTTTATGCTGAAAGGAGAATTTATTCTTCTGAAAATGCAATATTTGAATGGATATTTAATTATAGGCATGTGATCAACAAAAATATCTATCTTTTAGAAATCTCTTCTGCATCAGAAAATAGTCATCCCTTGTTTTAGGTGGGCTGAGATTTATCAGAAGAGTTAAGGAAAAAATCATGGTGTTCTCTGCAGCTATTTTTCCACTGTACCCAGTCATGTACACCAAACAAGAAAGAGAATCTCTTGTAGAGCAACTGGCGAGCTTGAGGATGAGATACATAGAGATACTTTACACTTAGTTTTATATTGAAAACACATTTCATCTTTTCATCAGCCAGTCCTTTTTCGATTTATTCCACTTATTCAAAAAATAACATAAATTATTAACAAGAGACACTAAGTCAAAAAATACTTTTTAGTAATTTGTTCCTGCTGATGTCAGTGGAGTTATATCAGAGATGAGCTAGCAGAGATTAACATTTTTCTTTTTTTGCTATCTACTTTGTATTAATCAAAATGCATACGCAAACTGTTAATCAAATTATTTAAGAGCAGCATCTTAGTGTTCAGTGGTAGTTCTGGCTCATTACTCTGAGCCTATAATCAGCTTGTAGGTTCTTGTCTTTCTTGCCATTGTAAATGGCCTGAAATCACTTGTAATTCTACAGCATAGAAAAAAATATGTATTTTTCATGTATGTATGTAAATATGTACATTTTCATATATTTTTTCATGAATACATGTCTTCATGTATTTACTGTACATATTTTGTTCCATCAGCTAATATCTGTTCAGCTTTACATTTTGTGAAGCTAAAAACCCACCCTGAAATACAAAATCAGATATTGTATCTTTCAGCTTAATGAACCCAGTAGGACTCCAGCTAGCTCCAATAAAGTCAGCAGCATAATTTCAAGCAAACTTAGAGGAAAAAAAGATTGGTATTATCATTGGTATTATCTACTTTCTTTTCCTTTTCATCTGTATACTGGAAAATATTGAGTTGATTTCTGATTATCTAGTATTAAGCTTAAAAATAAATCAGGTTTTTCAGTTACAGAAATAGAAATATGAAGAGCAAATTGAAAAAAAATTAAAGAAAAAGATTATTTTTGACAGCAGAGGTGGAAGGTAATTACTGCCAAAGTAAACTATTTGTAAAAGACACTAGGAGAAAAAGAGCCTTCCAGAATCACAAGTGGCAATTACACACTAAACACTCTCGGAATTTCTACGGTCACTGAATATTATCAGTCCTTGTGTGAACATCCCCTCATTAAGGTATTTCAGCAGCTCTTGTTAGCTCTAAGATAGGTTATAAGCTATTTAGCAAAATAAAACTTTAGGACGACACTGGCAATATTACATATGCAGCAGTTGACACCCATGATTCTGTGAAAGTCTAACGAGTAAAAAGATCTCACCATTGCTGCTGTTGGCTTAGCAAAGTCTGTAGGAAGTATGTCTACAGACAAGTTTTAACTGATTATAAAGTGGCATCTCCTACAGACTTCGCTCTGTGCTGAAGCAAATAAGTACTTAAACATGGTATAAAGCGAGTGCTTGAAGCTGTGTTCTACTAGTGCCTCCAGTGGAAGAAGGTGACACTGGGAAGCATCAGTAAAAGTGCTGTGTCGCAGACACAGACTTCAGCTGTCACACTAACAGGGAGCTGTATGTGGTTCTGAAATGCAGTGATATATTAGACTACACGAGTTAGTGCAGTTTAAGTAATGAAAAACATGCAGAAGAACATTCTGCAGCTATGGATCATTTTTTCTATCATAACAATCATTTTTATTAGCTACAATGCTAATTGAACTTCTTTGAAGTTACTTCAGTTCATCTCACTATTAGCAGAAAATAAATTATATTGTGAACTACAGCTGCCTTCTTTCTCCTGCGGCAATCTAATGGAGATGCATTCATAAGGAAGGACTAGAAGTGTCCATTTGGCAGCAGCTTTCTTCAGTGAGCTTTCATAGAGCTGTAGAGAGAATTTACTGGCTCTCATCAGTTTACTTCTGAAGCTGATAGCTGACATGCTTACAGGGAACAGGAAAACTGAGTAGAATGGGCTAAAACATGGAGCGTAGGAACCAGTGATGATCCCTAGACTGCCAGGGGCATTTTTGGAAGCGCTTCCGGTTGGTGCTGGTGGACATGAGGGAAGAGCAGTGCCAGAGCCCGCTCAGTTTTCCTTCACAACTCAAGAAACGTTACTGGTCACAAAGCAATGTTCAAATTAGACAGGACCCTGCACAGAGTGATCACGCCATTTAGACGGCTCACAAGCTGAAACTAGTGCTTGTGCACGGGCTCTACAGCAATAACGGATCAACACGCCATGCAGTACTGGGCAATAGCCCTGGATCCTGTTTTTGTTCACAGGAAAGTCAGTCTGACAAATCTATCTTGTGCTATATCACAGAGTCAGTGAATTTATAAGCTTGCCAATAATAACAGATCAGCTGCATCAAAGCTCTATAATAAATAGGTGGCCTTGTTTTCCTTTTACTGTAAAACATTTTGCATTTATTTAGCTTTCTATCATTAGTACACCATGCAGGCTGAATCCCAGGACTGAGATTCAGTCTCGCTCAGGTTAAGCTGGTGACTAATAAGCATGCGAGAAATGGAATGAGTTAGTCATGCCAGTTCAGAAATAGCATTTTCTACACAGGTGAAACAAATAGCCAGAATCAATGACTCAAATGTATCCAGAACAGGATGGGAAAGATCTCTGTCTGCCTACGAGCCTTTGATTTTTACTTGCATTTTTCTTCTTGTAAAGCTACATATTTTGTAGCAAGATACATCATTAACCCTTCAAAGTCAGAATGGACTATTTCACCTAAAAGTCTGCTGAATGGAACAATAACTGCTTTTGACTAAAACTGTATCTTCTAGCTAAATTTCAAGAGATGAAAAAATCAGCAAACTAAGAATTTGTTGGAAGAACTAATCGCTCCTACAGTGAAGGATCCGAGCAATATTTCCTACCTGGTTTTATCTAGCTTCAGTTCTAAGGCATTGGCCCTTTCGGTGCTGGTTCGGAGAGCTCTCTATTTTTCCTAGGAGGAACTTGCACACTCTAAGCCAATTCACTGTCCTTTCTGATAAGATAACCACAGTGAGCTCTTACAACTTGATATTATTAGGCATGTTCTCCAGCCTCTAATCACATTTGAAGCTCTCTTCTGCAGCCATTTCAATTTTTCAATGTTTGTTGTAAAACAAGAGCATTAGAAGTATTCCATTATTTGTCCTGTCAATGCCTTAGCACTAGTCACACACATTTGATGAATTTACAAAGAGTACAAAGAGAATTTCCTTCTCTACTTCACTTTTGTTAGGCTAAAGAAGCAGAGCCTTTGTCTTCTTTTCTGCACCTATTCAACCCTGAAGTCTCCTTTTTTTTTTTTTTCTGGACAGGAATGACTAGCAATGACACAAACCTCTCTCTTTCCCCCAACACAATGGAAGAAATCACATTTTTTTTTCTGATTGCCTAAAGAAGTTTTTTTTTTAAAAAAAAAAAAAAAAAAGCTATTGAATTTGTGCATCTGGACCACATATCTTTTCCCAGTCTGAACTTTACAGTGTTCCCTCTGTCTTTAGAATGTCTTTTTTCAGTCATTCCCTTGTTGTCCATATCTGCTACCTGGTATCCAGTGATAACTAGCAATCCAAGCAGGCTGTATGTGCCAGCACGCCATGCTGGCACTTCAAACTGATATACTAGAGAATAATGGGACAGAATAGGGTTCTGCAGGGATTCAAGAATTCCCATTTCAACTGTCAACTATAGCTAAGCAGACACACATCTCTACCTCCAAAAAAGATACCTGACAGTCACATTTATTCTCTCTTTTAGAAAACACAAATTCTTGCTGTTTAGCCACAGCTAATTCACTGAGAGGTAGAATAATTTGCTCAAGGACTGAACTGCAGGTCACCTCAGAAGGCTAAAGAATAGAGCCTCACAGTCCACACAGACACAAGGAAACCTCTTCCTCAGAGATCCACACCTGCACCTAGGCAATGAAAAGCAGCAACCCAAAAGACCAAAAAAAAAAAAGAAACACAAGTAGTTTATTCCTTGCAGCAGCTATTTTTTTTCCCTTTTTTTCCTTTTTTTTTTTCTCTTTTTTTTCCCTCTACCCTCAGCATCTGAGGCAGTCTACTTGTTATTCATGGAATTAGTGCTCTGGGATATGGTTGCTGGATAGTCAAGGTCATTTTGAAATGTGTGTGTCACCAGTAGGGGCACGCTCAAGCATCAATGGTGCAGAGTTGAGATCATTTAGTGTGACTTCCCGGAGTGCACACATTAAAGAATCAATTTGGCTTTTGGCCTCACAGCATTTAACTGACTAGTAGCTACTTACACAAACAATAAGAGCATCAGCCATTAAAAAGAATGCTGAGTTCCATGGTATTTTATTGGAGCAAAATTTAAACTCCTGCCAAAGAAAATGGAGGGGCAAGAAGAGATAGTTTTGCTACTTCTGATGACTCTTCTAGACAAAGAGAATACAGTAAATAAATGTTTGAACTGAATGTTTCCCTATGTATTAACAGTAGACTAACATCTGTTTAGTCCTGAAGGACTGACAGCAAATAATCTCATTAAAGAAATGGAAGATGAAATGTTATATGACTTTATGTTTCTTACATCTGTCCCAAATTAATGCTCCAAGCGTCATGCTCAGCAAGCAAAAGGGCATGCTCCTGAACCTATATTTTCAAATGTCTCCTATAATATGACTTTGAAAGAACCCCTACTGTGTAACGTCTAGATTCAGAGCAAAGCCAGCAGCAAAGATCAATACACAGATCCAGAAGTGTGCAATTCCAATAGCCCATTAAAGCAATTCCAAAATCAATGGAGTATTTAACAAGATGCTAACATAACTCCACTGAGAACAAAACAGTGAGCTGGCCCTGTGTGACATGCTTGTGACAGATTTTTGCAGTGTTTGCTATTTCTGTGTATTTTGTGAGGAAAGCAAAGATATTCCTGATAACTGGTAAACAGTGCTCTTCTCTCTACATGACATCTGAAATAAGGAGGTGGCACTGCATTACAGCCCAAGACCAAATATTGTAGTCACGCCACTCAGAGCTAAGCTAGTCCTATCTGCTGTTCAGAAAGGCAGCTTATTGTCAAAAAGATGTTGTTCTAGGACACTGGCATCAGAGCTGCCATAGGTACAGAAAGGTTTACTCAGAGCAACTTCCTCAACTGCAGCCAATTAGTTAAACTCCCATTGACCAAGTTATATGGAAAATGCCTCAATGGTCACTTCTAACTAAATGCATTCCAGTAAATTGTCCCCCTCTTCACATTCAAAATAAGAAGCTGCTGTCATGGCAGAAGTATGGAGAGAAGGTTCCTTATCCACATGGAAATGTGTGACCAGCAACCACTATGGTTTTGTCCCAAAGTGAGAAAAGTGATAAGAGAGATAGAATGATACTACTTTAATCAAGCATCTTGGTCATACAGGCTCAGCCTGGTTCTTCGGTAGCAAAGCCAGTATAAGAAACTCCTGTCCTGTTCAGTAATTCTTCTCACTCACTGAATATCAATGTACCTCTCCATTGTGCTGCCTGAGGGGGACACCCTAAATTGGACAAGACAAATCACATGAGCCTGAGCCTGAAAAAAAATCAGTAACAAACATTCAAAATTAATTAACCTTGATCTTTTTTGCAGAGATGGTTAGATGATGGTCAAAAAACAGCGGCACTGGTGCATTTGCGCTGTTACCTTGCAAGGCAGATTGAGTGTGAAAAGACACCACAAGAGAAGGTCTATGTGGAAATATACCCTGAAAAGACACGTGATAAACATCCCCTGTGCATCCAGGGCCCTCATTTCTGGAGTGTTCAGCAGCTTATCCTCTCTTTCACCTTGTTCAGCTATAAAAAGCTGGGGAAAATCACTACAGTATAAATTAGAATGCCAGAAGTATACTGACGGACTAGGGAAACACTTGGGAAAAGCAGAATCTTTATTAAATGGTCTAACCTATGGAAATTATTGCTGCAAAGTGTGGTGTTTGCACACAGGAATTAAAGGTTGAAGAGAGAGAAGAACAATAAGAGAAAAGTGGAATTAGAAAGTCACTGGAAAAAGTAGACACAACTTGTAGCTGTTATTTCAGGCTTTTTATCTCAAGAAATTGACAGCAAAGCAGCAAGCTAAAAGGATAAAGCACTTGGGCTCTATATTCCAGATTCAATCAATATCTGAAGCTGTGGTATGTGCACCGCTCACCAACACAGAGATGCTTTACTCCTATTTTAGTCTTTCATCTGGCTTCCTCTTTCCTTTTCCCCTGATCCTAATCATTTGTATCTGCTCTGTACCTTTTGCCAAGTCTAGTGTTCATCACAAACTTTCCTGAGATCTTTTAAATTCTCTAATCCAGCTATTTTTTTAGGGGGCGAGGGGAGGGAGAGGTGTAAGAGTAAGTTAAATTGGATCTCAGGGCATCTGATGAATGCTAAAACCAGTACACGCACAAAAAAAAAAGCAGTGAAAGTGAAATGTAGGAATCAGAGGAGAAAGTGATGGTGGAAGGTTAGGATGCTATCCCATTTGGGATAACATCCCATTTGGGATAGTATTCCATTTTGGATTCACTACGCCATTAAATTGACTTCTGGGATGGCTCATGACTTCATGAAAATATACACAGGCTACCTAAATCATGTTCTTTTCAACAAATACCCTCCAGCTATTTTCAATGAGATGAATTGTACAGGTCATTCAAAGTAATATTCAATATGGCCAAAATCTTTGGTATTGATTTCAAGAATCTGGATTTATCTACTGCCTGAATATGATTTGTAATATAGGCAAGGCTCCTCTGATAATCACACTTCTCTTTTATAGTTGATAACATTAAATACTAGTATATTCTTAAAGTTTAAAAGTAAAATATTTCTTTAAGACTATTTTCAATACAACATATCCATATACAGTGAGCAATCAAATAGCTTTACAATAAAAAGCCTTGCTTCTTTTTATCCTGTGGAGGCTTTGCTGGAAATTGGTGCCTTGCTGTGTGTTTTTGCGCAATTGGACCTTTTAACAAATGACTTCTTCATGCCTCTTAATTAAAAACTATAACAGCTTTTTATTTAAACAGTACAAATTCATCAGAATAAATAGCAACACAAATCGTCACTGAATTGCTGCACCTGTGTTTACTTGTCACCTACGTATAAATCTGGAAAATAATGGAAAGCTGTAGATGACATTTCACTCTTCTTAACTGGTAGCACTGCAGATTCCCAGCTATCCTCCACTTACCTGCAGCACAGCAAAAGAGGAAATTTCTTTGGAATAAGCGCAGTTAGAATTTGCAGCCCTGGAACGTTAAAGGTTATGAATAACCAAATTATGATTTTACCAATTCTTTACCAATAAAAGTGTATCCTTATATCAATACATAGTCAGAGTCCTAAAAAATGTCTGCTCAAGGTAGATCTACTCAAATGGAATAATTCTTTATCCTCTTTCTTGAAAATCATGTTAATTGAAATGATCACTCTTTCCTATTATGTTATTATTTTATTTCATAGCAAATCCATTTTTATTGTCATATTCTTCTACTTTCATATATTGTCTGCAGCACAGCCTAGTGCAGTAAGTCCATGATGAAACAGGAATTTATTTTTTTTGTGGCTGTGGGAAAAAAAATGTGTACGTTGCTCCCTGCACTAATTGAGTGATTCTGTTAGGACACCCTCACTGTCACTGCTGGGTTTGAAATGACTGGTGTTTAGATGTGATGCAGATTCATCCTCTCACGCCTGTACTGCTGAACAGCATGAAGGCAAATCCAAAGCTTCCAGCAGCCTGTAAAACTCTGATAATCCTGCTAAGATTTACTGCATCTGTACAAGAAAGAGATAGGAGTGAGTTGTGAGATTAGATAAAAAAAAAAAAAAAAGAAAAAAAAAAAAGAAACATTTTTGGGGGAGATAAGCAAGTCCACTCTGAAGGAGGAAAGCCTGTAATTCACCTTAAGTACCATCCAAAGAGAATCTAATTCCTTTCAAATGCAGGGTCAGGTTTTATGTGGAGCCATCTTGACCTGTAATCACTTTGGCTATGAATAAACATATGCACTGTGAGAAGCCATAGAGTGAAGATAAAATATAGCCACAAACACATCTAGTCAGACTCTCCTGGAGGTCTGTGGAAAGACTGCCACTGAT
>JAVCKT010021747.1:9837-42247 GCA_032273925.1 Rhynchotus rufescens
CAGATTTGAGTGGTAATGGCCTGACCACAGAACATTTCCTGGGGATTAATCACGGCCGGGAAAGGGCTGCGGCGCTGGGCCAGGTGCCCCGAACGGCGCTCGCTGGGTGCTCCGACACCCCGTGTCCCATGTAACCCCTGTCCCCAGAGCCGTGGAACATCAGCACAGCAGCAGTGCCCAGGCGTGCAGGAGGCTCCAGCCCAGCCCAGGCCCACCTGAAATGCAAAAATGTGAATTACAGCCAAACAAGAGAGAGAATTCCTGCATTAGACTGAAAAATAAGAATATCAACATTTTGATTGACTTAAATAGAGGGAAACAGTACAGGCTGGCCCCAGCTTTTCATTTCTGCCTCAGCCTTTGCCTTTCCTCTTTCGTCTTTTTTGTTATTATGATTGGCATATTTTTGGAAACACAAGCCCATGTTAAGCAGGAAGACCGGGAAATTTTCATTTTGAATGTGTGGAAACAAAACCCTTCTGGCAAATTCAAGGGCAATTTCTCCTCCAATATTTGTAGCTGAAATGGCCCATCCAAGCCAATCCCTTCCCAGAAAAAAATAAAAAATAATTAAAAAAAAAAACAGAAAACAAGGAAAATTTCTGCTTCAGGGAACTAGTATTTTCCAGCAACAACAAAAATCATCATAATATTCCCAATCAGCTTCCCATGGCTCCTGCTATCAGTTATCGACACCTTGGCAGAGCGAATCTCCTGCTTGGCACATCCTGCACAGTCCAAACTTCTCCGTGGACGATAGGATGAAAAGGGGAAGAGGAAAGGACAAACGAAAAAAGCATGTCGGGGGCCTAAACGAAAAGCTCGACACTGTCAGCACGGCCCATATGGAAAAAATAGACCTTTTCCATGGCATGGCAACGTGTTCCTTCCTAAAAGGGATTGCACACACATGTAAAGTGTGTGTGTGCAGGAGGAGAGCGCACGGGTAATGGATACGGCGGCGCCGCCGTGCCAGGTAGTTTCGGGATTATGAAGGCTGGGCAATTTGGGGCGGATATTTGATAGACTGTTGCCTCGAATAGCTTAAATCTCACGAGGAGGAGGAGATGGCCAAGGCCGCGATGTTTGCCTGGGGCACAGGGGGTGTTTTTCCAAGGCGGAGCTCGGAGCGCGTTTTCCAGCGCGGAAGGCACCAGCGGAGCCGCACACCGGGAGCGCTGCGGCGGTGCGGGCTGGTGACCGCAGGGCAATGGGCACTGCCCTTGCCAGGCACAGGGCTCTGCCCGGACCTGCCTCCGGACCGGCCGGACCGCAGGGCAGCGTTCGCCACTTGCGGGTTTAACGCACATATTTATAGGACATGTGCATTTATTTAACAGGTCTGGCCCAAAGAGCCCGCATTTGCCAAAAAGAGACAATCATCCCTCATTTCACAGCTGTGACATCATCAGGTCATATTTCACGGATATGATGTCACTACTGCGCAATACGACTTTTTATTTTCAAAAGGTTTTTATTAATGCTGAGGTTTTTGGGTTTTTTTCCTCTGGTCTGGCCAGAACATCTGGAGCCGGGAAACTTCAGAGTCCAGAAATATTCACAAGATGTAGCAGGCAGAATTACAACCCACAATATTCCTTTGCGAGCAGGAGGACAGATAACAACGCAGGGAAGCAGTAGTCCCAAGAAACTGCCAGACATCCAACCCAACACGACGGGGAGAGGGGCAGGGAGATGAGGCAGGACGGGGATCCGATGCCTGGCAGGAGCACGGAGAATCCCGCTCCACTGGAGATGGACACCAGCATCTTGGACCCCACGCAGGGGATGGGTTGGCTGCAGTAGCAGGCGGCACTTGGTGACCCATGAGGTCCCTTCCAGCCTCATTCCCACCACATAGAGGCTTAGGCCAAGGCAGATCCAGCCCTAAGAACTCTGCGAGAGGGAACATTTCTCTGTGGGGACAGAGATCTAGTGTCTCCTAGGGACTGAGCTTGTCCCCGGCATGTCCAAGCGGGAGACATGTGCAGAGTCCTGGTGCACCTCCCTCTCCACAGCTTCCCAATAACCGCGATGCCCAGGAAAGCAGAGGCAAGACAGAGGGAAAAGGAGGCCAAGGAGGATGGGATGAAGGGGAGAAAGAGCCTCTGGAGCAGCAGATGGAGCGGGGCGGGTTCTGGAGCAGGTGGGACAAGGAGGAGGAGGGCAGGAGGCTGCTCCTCCGTTGCAGTGCACACCCGGGGCCCGGGACACGTGGGCTCCTGCGCGACCTTCCGCCCGCAGCGCAAGCGGCGACGTGCCGAGCGGGACCAAGGTGGCCAAGGGGCTGCGGTGGCTGTTCATCTGGAATCTCTAATTAATATATTCCAGCTGCATCCCTTTTGGGTTCTCTTTCCAGCCGTGCTCATGCAAGCAAGCACAAAGCGTCCCAGACAATAGATTTTAAATGCTTTTTCCATAAGCCTTCGCAGCAGAAGCCGGATTGCAAAGGCGTTACTGTCAGGGGAAAATACCACGCAGCTGATGCGGCCACTCGCAGCACATCTCGGATTCCGAGCAGTGGGTCACCTCGCACATGCCAACCCCGATAAATGTCATTGCCTAATTTTGAACAAAGAGTAACGCTCCGAAGCCGGCAGCCTTTGTGCTGCTCGCTCCGCGCTGTGCCGTGGACTCGTCCTGGTGCTTGGGCCGGCTGCAGGAGCGGTTGCAGACAGGGATGGGGCTGGGTGGGAAAGCGCAGGCTCCTTTGGGAAGGGCACCCGGAGCACCCAGGATGCCCAGGAGACACCTCCGGGTTGGGACCGTATCAGGGGCTCCCATCGATGCCCGAGGAGACAGGAAGGTTGCAGAATTAAGACTGACAAGCTGACGAGATAAACCGGTCAGATAAAAGGATGACAGAAATAATTTTACACGGCATTACTGTGAAAAGCTAATTTATACACAGATGAGCCCATGACAGACTCAGTGGAGGGTGGCAGACGAGCCAGGAATGGAGAGCACTTCATTTATGCACAGGAGCAGGGGGGAGCGCGGGGAGCCGGCTGCCGGCTGCCTCCTCCTCCCGCTCTTTCCCTTTCCAAAGTTATCCAACTTTGCCTGGTTGCTCTTCTGCAAAGCAGCAAGGCCAGGAGAGAAAGAAAAACATTAAACCCAACAACATGAGCCTTTTTTTCCAAGACCGTGGGTGAGAGCTCAGGATGCCTTTGCAAAACACAGCCCTGATTTTCTCCTGCAAAACAAAACAAAAAACAGGAAGGGCAACCGTATTTGTGCTCCGCATGGGGCTTTTGCACTGCTTTTGAGCAGAGCCAGGGTCGCCCTTTCCACCTCTCCAGCTATTTTTGGCCTGCTGGGTGACTGGGGACTGAGCGGGTCTCTCTTTGTGGCCGAGTCCAGCCTGGTCCTTGGCCGTCCGGAGCCCGCTCGCTGCGCGGTGGCCGCAGTGACACCAATGACACCCATCGGGCCCTCCTGCGCTGAGCGCTGCTGGGGCCAGGGAACGGGGTCCCTTTGGATGCCGGGACAGGAACGGGGCCGCTTTGCCCCGCTGGTCCCCGTGCTCCCTCACCCCGCGGTGCCCGGCACTGCATCCGAGGCCGTGTCTGCACCCGGGGTTTGGGATGAACGAGGATCCTGCGTCTGCAGCGGGGTGGGAAGGTGTTGGGGGAGACCCCCCCGCACGCGCTCACACGCACCGAACCAGCCCTATTTGTCTCCTAAGACAGACCCCACTGTCGGGTTTCCTGGGGTCATGCAGCTGCACGAACATGTGGAAAAGAAATGTATCTCTCCTAGGCGCTGGACATACATGTAATTCAATATATTGCTCCCATGTGCAAAAAAACCCACCAAGCTGGCTCCCTTTCAAATCGCAGGGAAAGGCAGCGTGTGAGGGTGCAGGCAAAGCCACTCCAAATCCCAGAGTTTTACCTCGTCCTGAGGAGCCTGGGCTTTGAGCAAGACGACAGAGCCAGGGCGCCGAGGACACGGGCGCCAGTAGCCAGGGATGGGGATGGCTCCTCCGCCCGGAGCCACCAAGTCCTTTCGGTGGAGCAGGGAAAGCCAAGGAGCGGGCAGCCCGAGGGCGCAGCCGCCCGGCCCTGGGAACCTCCCTGCCGCGCGGCGCGGATGAGCCCGGCTCCGAAACCCTCCAGACTTCCAATAACGCCACGGGGAGGACGCGAGCAGCGGTTACCTCATCTGCACGTTAAATGGATTTTTCCATCAAGAGAGGATTTTTTTTTGTCTTGTTTTATTGAAAAGGAATTTGCAGTAATTAGCTCTTACGGGGGATTTCACTGTTCTCTCTACTCCTCTAAAGCATAAAACACTTATTACAGCACCCTGCTTAATGCGATACGCACTCCCGGAGACTTTTCCTTCCTCGGGTGACAATGAACCTCTGCCTTTGGACTTCAAGGCGCGGGATGTCCCCGCAGAGCCGCGCCGTGCCCTGCTCCCCTCTCCTGCCTCTGCAGTTCTCTCCCCCCAACCTTCCGCTGAGCTCCCATCCAGCGAGCTCGCGAGAAGAGGATGTTTTAGGGTGAAGTTTTTCGCTTTTATTTTAATTTTTGCTTTTTCCCTCTCCGTCTCATCCTTGCAGCCGGAGCTCATCCGACAGCACCCATCCCACGCCAGCACCCACCTCCAGCGCCCCGGGGACGCGGCCCCCCGCGCGTTCCCACATCCTCTCCCTCTGGCTCCATGTCCCCACGTTTATTACAGCACCCTGCCAGCAAAACTGCGCCCGTGTTCAGCCCACGGCTTCCTCCCCTCATCTCCATGCCTTTGTGTTCCCGTGGTAGCCCCTGGGGCTAACCCCAGCCCTTCCCTCCCTCGCTGGCATCGCGGAGCCTCGCAGATGGTTCCCATATCCAGGGCCGCCTTGGGCCGGCCGGGCGAGGGGCGGTGAGGCTCTTAATGCACTTGGGCGTAGCATACACGTTAGCCTCGTCCGGATGCAAAGATGAAAAACCCCGTGTGCTGCGAGCGCTTATTATTGTTGCTATTATGCAGCCCTTTTAATCTTGCCATATAAATCATGCCCTCCAGCTCCTTGATTATGTTCCCGCTTCTCCTCTGAACTCTCTCCAATGCATCAGCAGCGTTCCAGGAAGGCGCACAATGTCGCAGGTGCACGCGGGGGGAGCGCTGCCGAGGGCCCCGGCGCCGCGCCGCGCACGCGGGGTGCCCGCCGCCTCGCCAAGCGCATCCCCGGCCCGCGCCGCCAAACCCTCCTGCTCCTGGAGCACGTTCAGACAAAGCTTTGACGCTAACAGCTTCCCTGGTTGCACTGTCATTTCCCATTAGAGGCCTCGGTAACTAGCACTTCATGAGGCTTTGCAGAATAATTTGTATGTTTAATACACCTCGAAAGCCCATGTTGGGCGGCAATTAAGACGGGGGGAGGGAGGAGGAAGCAGAGGAAAAGTCGCCTCCCGCTGCTCGCCCGGCACCCGCTGCTTGCTGCAGAGAGCTCGTTCGGCTCGGGATGCCAGGGAAGCTGGAATTAGAGGCACAAGAGCAATTTGTCACTAGCGAGCGTGAGCCAAAGACTGCGCTGGTGAGGAGAGAAACGAGGGACCCGGCAGCTCCGTGTGGAAACGGCCTTTGAAAGACGGAGCTGTCCTGGCTCGGGCGCCCGCGGGCCCCGGCCGGAGCCGGGATCATCCCGCTGCCTGGGAAGGCCGCACAGGTCCCTGCTGGAAAGCTGCTGCAGCCCGGCCCCAGAGCCAGCCCTGCCCCGTGTCGGGGAGCAGGGAACACGTTCTGCCTGGCCCCGCTTTCCCGGGCTGCTTTTCTGCTCTTGTTTTGTGCAAACAGTGGAGAGAGGCGCGTAAAGACAAGGAAGCCGGTGGCAAACCCGGCCCCTCGCCCTGCTCCAGCCCCAGGGGCCGAATTCCCGGCGCTGGCAGCACTTCAGCAAGCGGGACAGAACCAGGGGATGCGATCGTGGTGAACCCGCCCTGCCCTTGTTATCACCAGCTATTCCAATAAATGCAAATACTGCTTCACACAAGGAAACACCAACTGCTGCTAGGAGGAAGCACTCCAGGGAATTATTCTGTGCAAATTATGCTCTTAGTTCTACCTTTTGCCTTGCTGTGGCCCAAAAGCCCCTGTGTCCGTGGAGGGGAAGCATCTGCCCCATCCGGAGCACCCCGGGGAGCCACGGAAACGCGGGAGCTCGCCGCTTCTGGGGCTGCACCTCACTGACGCGGGAGCGAGTCCCCAGCCTTGCCAAACCCCAGCTCTGCAGTCGAGTTGCTGCTTGAAAGGGGGGCTAAACCCCTCAGGTCTGGCACAGTCCTGCACCCCATTCCTTGGGTCATTCCTGCAGCCCGTCCCAAGGCTTGGACGCTCCTGCCATCTCTTGGGGGCATCTTCCCTGCCCGAGCCCGGGGCTCTTCCCAGATCTTTCCTAGGTTATTTTTTCCCTTTGCTCCTCCTGTGCCTGTTCCTCTGAGCTCATCTCCCTGGGCTGCCCCACACAGCCCCCCGAGCTGTGATTTATACCCTTCATATTCTTGCAGATAGCGATCACATCTCGCCGTAGTTGCCGGTTAGCCCAGCTAGTCAGATTTAGCTCTTTTAATCTCTCTTCATAAGTCAATCCCTTCAGCCGTTTAATCATTTCTGTTGTTTTCCTCCAAATTCCCAATGAGATGGTTTGTCTTGCAAGTGCCTGATGCGTAGTCGTAAATTTACCAAAACTTTAGCAGCTTAACATTAAAATAACAGCGCAGGGAGCAGGTTGCTGCCTCGCCAGCAACCCAAGGAATCGTGAAGCTGCCGACGAAACTCCGGGTCCTGGGTGCCGGCACCACGGAGGCCTTTGGGCCGGGGCCGCCAGCGCATGCATGGAGCAGGATAAACATCGGGAAGGGAGAGGAGCAGCCAGGATTCTCCTGGCACGAGGGACGCTCCCGGCACGCGGGACGTTCCCGGCACATGGTTCTGGCACCGTCCCCACATAGGGACCCTGATAACAGGACCGGGCTGCTCCAAAGCCCGCCCGGCTCCGGCTCTCCAGCCGCCCCTGGCCTGGTCCGTGTGGAGGCGGGAGGTCCGTGCACGGCCTTGGAAGCCCGGCCGGCAGCAGGAGGGCACATGGAAAAGGTTTGGGCAGGCTTTGATCCCCACGGAGCCGTCCGGGGGAGGCCGGAGCACTGGTGGGAGTGACGGGGGCTGCTCCCGTCCTCGCACCGGCCACTCAGAAAACATTTTTAAAACTTCATCATCAAAATACTCCTTTTGTCCCAAATTCCCCAGTTAGCAAACATGCTCCTATTGAATTTACAACCAAAAAGCCCACGGAAATGGGCTGGGAGAAGTGCACCTGCTCCGTCAGGAAGGTCTTGGACGTGTTTTCCAGGGCTCCCAAGCCTGGTGGGAAAGGGCAGCTCCTACGGAAAGGACCCGGATCCGCAGCCCAACGGCTGGAGCAGGATAACGCCCGCCCGGGAAAGCGGCTCGAATGCTGGAGCCTGCAGAGAGGAGAGTTCCAGCCCCGGCGCTTCCCGCTTGGAGCTGGTTCATCCCGGAGGGGCCTCGGGGCCCGGCGCAGGGACAAGCTCCTCCGCGCTTTCGCAGCCAGGCTAGAGAGTGAGCGGCGGCTTTGGGAGACAGGCTCCATGGCTCCTTCTCCATCCTCATCCCAGCCACCTCCCGCCCCGATCCTCCGTTGCGCAGAAACTCCATCTCCGCAAACTCCTGCTCCTTTTACATCTTTCTCCTTTTTTATTGGGAGGCCGCGGCGGAGCGGGAGGGAGAGGCCTGGCACCCCCGGCTCCGCACTAAGGGGATGCAGCTGCAGGGAGCAGCCCCTCCGGTATGGATGGGGTGAGAAAGTCATTACCTGCCTTGGGTTTCACTGTGGGAATGGCTGCACCTTCCTCGGGAAACGCCTGCGTCCGAGGGGACCTGCGCGGGAAGGAAGGGAGGGGGCGGCAGGAGGTGGCAGCGGAGGGGGGAAATCTGTAAACAGAAAAAAAAAGAAAAAAGAGAGAGAAAGGAAAAGATTTTTTTTTCCATGTAGACATGCAGAGTCTGAAATAAATTACCTGTCTCCAAAAACAGTGCATTAGGAGGAATAATCGATTGAACACGCCACAAACTCTTATTTTATGGCTCCGTGAGCCTGACTGGTGCTGGGGAAGTGGGGGAAGAGAGAAGCAGCTCAAGCGCAGGAGGAGGGATAGTCGGGGGCAGGGCTTTTCCCTTTTGCTTTTCCTCCCTTTTCTTCTTTCTCCTTTTCTCTTCTCTCTTTTTTTTCTCTTCTTCTTAACCTGCCCATGGACCAGGCAGGTTTCTCGCCTTCCAAAGCAAAAGACCCAACCTCAGCACAAGGTGCTTGAGCAGCTCCTCTCTTCTGCTCTTCTTCCCCCTCCCCTCTGCACCAATGAGTATTTTAGGGTTCAGCGGGGGATTTGTCCCCCGCTATTGATGCTGATGGCAGAGGGCACCCGAAGGGCCGTGTCCGTGCAGAGGGCCCCCCTGCACGTGCAGCCCCCCTGCTTGTGCAGGGCTCTCAGCGGGGACTGGAATTCAACGATCATTTCCAGAGCCAAGCCAGAGCAAGGACAGCAGGGCACTGCGGGGAGCGCGGACGAGTTCCCAGCCCAGCTGGGATCACCGGGAGGGTCACTGGGCCCTCGCCTCGCAGGAGGCAGTCGGCTTTCTGAGTCGCCCTCAGAGGATCCCACGTTGCCCCAAAAGGGCCCAAAGGAGAAATCCCAAAGGCTTCAGCTGAGCCCAGTCCCCTCCTCCAGACCCACTCCTCCGGCCCTGTTTATGTTATCCATAATTAAAGTTGCACTAAGAGGATAAATCTTGTTCCCCACTAATATGACAGAGGAGCATGTTAAATTATGGCTCAGTTTATCAAATGATTGCCCAATGCCGCTGCTTCCTTTAATAACTTATGATAAAATATGTCACAAAATGATTTGGGAATTAATACCTACTGGATGAGGCTGTGACAAACGGCTATAACACACTTTGCTACAGGAAGATGGGAGCTCTTGTTTTGTTTAAAGGATCTGGAAGAGGGTTCAGCATTCCTGTAAATAAGGGACTGATCTACAGGTAAACACTCCAGAGCGCCAGGATATGGAATTGCCGAGCTGCCCTCTCGGCTTCAGAGCTGCCCTTGCAGCTCCAGAGTCTCCACTGATGCCTAGAGCATCCTTTGTGTCCCGTTCCACCCCTTCCCTTGGTTTTTCCCTTGGTTTCCCAAGGTTTTTCCCTTTATTCCACATCTACCTCTGGTAAGCTCCCGGACGGCAGCATCTGAGCCGGATCCACCTTCACTTGCCATTTTGGAAAGGTTTCATAGAGCCGTTTGCTGACTTTTCTGAACCCTGCTTGCACACCGACTTTGTTGCAAGGATACACGAGGATGCACGAGGAGGGGAAGGAAGAGGCCTTAAAGTCCCTATCAGGAATATATTTGGAAGCACCTGAAGGTAATTTGCCATCAGGGCCCACGCTGCGTCCTTGTGTGGGATTCCTGAGGCAGGGATTGGGGGGCAGAAGCCTCCCCTGGGGGGCCCTTGTTCCTGCATCTGTACCGGACTGGCTCTGTGCTTCAGACAAAGCTGTTTGCACTTGAGAACAAGTCAAGAAATGCAGGTGGGACCATCTCATCCTCGCTCGGAACTATTTACAAGTGGGTTTTGAATCCTAATAAAAGTATAACATTTGGGAACCATCATAGATGCCAAATGGAACTCAAAAGTGAGGAATAAATAAAACGAAAAAAAAGGAAAAAATGTTCTGTTAAAATAACACTGTCACACAGGTCACATTTGATTATCTCCTCTGAAAATTGACTTCTCAGCGGGAGACGTAAATTCTTCACAGTGCAAATCTGCAGTCAGGCACCGTGGGGATGTCCCCAGAGGAGCCCAAATCACAGACTCCGACTCCTTGCTAAACCCATCGGCAGAGACGCATTTTGGCCTATTTTCGGTATTTTTGAGGCCGGGAAAGCTGCTCGGGAGCATCCCGGTGCTGGAGGAGGGAGCAGCCTGCACAACAGCAGCGCTCGGCAGGACAGCGCCGGCTGCCAGTAGCGCCCCTATAAAGTTGCAAAGCAGTTTTCATAATAAGCTCCTGTTTTCCCACTCTCATAAATGTCCAAAGCATTTGCATTTTGGACTGAAATTGCCCATGTTTAATCTCTGCCTGAAGGGGAATGTCTGAGAGAGCAAGTCTGCTTCATCCATTTATCCGTTTGCAATTTATCAGCAAAAAAAAAAGGGCCGAGTTGGGGGGGAGTAACTCTTTTTCTAGAGTAAAAAATAGTCTAACCACAGTTTTATAAAAAAATCATGGCTAAAGCAGAATAGCAAGAGCTTGTAACTTGAATCCTGCAAAGAACCACAAGCTTTACAAGGCTGGGCTCGGGGGGGGACACACACTTTAAAAATAAGTAAAAAGCCCCCCATTGTAAAGTAAATTAGATAAATACCACAGAACAAATATTGCATGTACTCGAGTCCTCCAACAATTAGCTTAGACACTGCCCAGTGTGTCCTGTTTTGTCTTTGTTACCCATGAAAACGCTAGTAACTGTGCTTACTGCCAGAAATTTTAACAGAAACAGCTAGATTTAAGTAAATATTGCAGAATATCCATAGGAAACACATTTCAAGTTGATAAGCACAAATATAAGCCCTGCTAACCTCACTCAACAAGTTGCACTCATCCGCGGATGACACAGGAGCAGGGGGGACTTCCCTGCCCAGTAAATCTGCTTGAGCTTTGGCTGCCAAATACTCGAGGTAAATTGCTTACAAATGGGCCCTGAAAGGATAAAAGGTCTTTGCTACAATCACTCAGTAAAAAATTTTGAATAATTGCTTTAATTAAAATCACACTCTGCAGACAATACACGGATGAGAAAAGAGCCCCAAAGCGTCGACGTGCTGAAGGAACCAGGCGAGCTCTTTCCCCCGAGCAGCTTGAGTGCTTGTTCCCATGCACGGGGCTCTCGCTTGACTTCTCCTTCCCTTGCCAGGAGACCATCCCCACCTGCACATCATGGCAGCTGCTTTCTCCTGCTGCCCCAAGGATGCTGCTTTCCCTTTGCTCTTTTGCTTTGTGAGAGACAGAAGAGAGGGACCTTGACCACAGGCTTGTGCTCACCTGCCCTGGAGATGGTCCCAGCAGAGGCTGCAGCGTCAGGGGGGTCCCAACCAGCCTTGGCTCTCTGCAAACTCTACCCATCTCCTGGCTGTGCCGGTGCTGGGGACCCCATGGGATAAGAGAGGTCTCCGTGATGGCCAGGGCTGCCGAGGGGACCAGAGGAGGGGAGGTCGCCATGCTTTGAGAGATCAGGGCAGCAAACACGATGCTGGAAGGGTAAAGGGAGCACAGAAATGCTGGGACATTGCCGGGGGAGCTGGAGCCAGGGTGCAGAAGAAGCCAAAGGCAGGTGGGCAAGGAAAGGTGACAGCAACAGCAGAAGCAGCCCATGAGCAACAGCCATTTGGCTCCCCAGGACCACATCTGTGGTCAGGAGCCTCCAAAAAGGCTCTTTGGTGGCAGTGGAGCCTCTCTGGGCACATGAAGGAGGAGCTGCCGCCAGCGGGGACCTGTCACCGCTTGCACGACTATTGAGCACTGCAGGCAGAGCCAGCCGGGCATCGGTTGGCTCTGACTGCAGCTGGGTTCTCTCGCCAGCAGCCACACAGCAAACAGGATCACGCTGAAAGAGCAGCACAAGCGACCGAGGAACTGAAGGGGCTGATTTACGGCCCAGCATTAGCGGAGCGCGCTAGGTGTAAGTTGGCCAACCTGTAGCCAGGGCTAGATACGATAACTGTCTACACAGCGTACGAGGGTAGCAGAGCAGGGAGAGGAACTAGTGGCCTGGAGGAATGTGACTAGGAGTAATAGGATAAAATCAAGTAAAAGAAAATATAGGCTGAGTAACAAGAAACATTTCCTAACAGTGAAATCTAGTAGATGATGGAATAGTCCCCCAGGAGAAATGGGGGAACTCCTCTACTTGAGCTATTTAAGGTAGACCGAAGCGCACACTGCAGAGCTGATCCAAAGCGCGGCGGGCAGCCGGGGCTCGCCTCCTCACAGGGTCCCTTGCACGACCTTGGCCACGTCCGTCTCGCAAGGGCAGCGTGTCCCGGTGCTGCCAGCAGACGGGCCAGCGCGTGGGGGACCTGTCAGTTTGTCTCCAGGTGGCCCAGCTCCCACTCGGAGATGTCTGTCTTGGGTCCTTGGATGCTGTGGCAGCAGATGGGATGCAATGGGATACATGGCAATGGAGCAGCTCTTCCCTCTGCAGCATCCCTAGGGCTCTGTCGCTCCCCACGGCTGCTGGAAGGACTGGTGGTCCCCACGCCCACCAGAGCTGCCCATCCTGACCAAGGGGACACGATGGGGTCCAGCTGGTCTCCAATGGGAAAGTGAGGGGGAAGCTTCTACCAGGCCGACAGACACCTTTCTAGGTGAGCTAGGGAGAGGATCTAGGAGCAGACGTGGAGTTAGAACTACTTGCTATTTGCTAGAAGGGAGGAAGAAAATCAGTAACACTTTTTACATTTTCATTTGCCAGGAAGCTCCCCGCTCCGTCTTTCATCTGGGGAGAGGTTTGAATTTCCATGCGCTCGCTTCCTCTCTGCATTCCAGCCCCTGTCCTCAGCGGGTGCTCCCCGCTCGCTGCCGCCGCGCTCGCGAGTCGCACTTGCTGCGTCTCCCCGGGGGCACCGGTGCGGACCCGACCCCCTCGTGCGGGCGAATCCCCATCCCCTGTCCCAGGATCCTGCATCCATCGGGGAGTCCCGGCTCGCCCGGAGCGAGCGGACCAGAGAGCCGGGGCACCCGCCCCTTGAAGCAGCTAATTTCACAAGGGGACATTTGAGCACTGCCTAAGACCGTTTAAAACCTGATATGATCCCATAAACTCTGCCTACCTTAACTGCCGTTAAAGTGAATTGGCTGAGGCCGTGTTGTAAGCGAGCTGCAAGTCAGTTCGTTTGACTCCCTCCCCGGCTCTCCTAAATGGGGGCTTAGGGGAAAAAGAGCCATCAAGGAGCTAAAACTAGTAATAATGGTGTTATGTTGCAGGAGAGAAAATTAAAGTAAAACATTGGGGAAACCTTTATAACTCTAACTAGAGTTTGGATGATGGAACAAGCTGCTCGGGGAGGTTGTTGAATTGCTTTCCCTGGAGATATTCAAGGATAAGGCTAAATACACATCTGACAAGGATGGTTTACCGGCCTGATGCCGAGGATAAAAGAGAGCAGGTGACTTGGTAGAGGTTCCTTCCAGCCGTAATAACTCTTGCGCTCTGTGTAATCAATGAAGGGCCCCTCTGCACTAGAACATAATAAAATATACCCTCATTTTTCACCGCCTCTTGCATAAAAATGCATTCTCAGGGCTCTTCCCAGCATTAAGCAATGCAGAAACAAGCAACAGGCAATCCAAATACTCAGCGGCCAGCGCTCAGGAATTCAGGAGGACTGCAGGAAACGTAACTGCTCAGAACAAAAAAATCCATAGTAAAATGTGCCTAGGGAAATTGCTGAACGATGGGAATGCCTCCAGGAGGACCTGAAACCTCTCTGTCCAGAAGGCTGCACTGCTGGGATAGCGGAAGCAGAACCAGCAGCCCAGCGTTCTGAATAGCTCAAGATTTTCTCATGAAAGCACTTCAGCAAATATATCGTCCATCTGCCTTCCTGTCTCTTTGTTTATAAGCTGCAAATACAGAGTGCAGGCGGGGTCTGCTGGAGCCAGGGCTGCAGCGGTCCCTGCTCCTCCAGCCAAAGCCGCAGGTCATCCCTCATGCAGCAGCCTGAGGGCCACCTGCTTCTCGGGGCCGTGAGAGCCACTCTCAGGACATGGGCTGCGGCAGCCACCCCATCCATCTGCTCAACAGACCTCCCATCTGAACCGGCCACCTCCGTGGGCTCCGAAGGACAGCAAGGATCCTCGGTTCTCCGTAAAGCACCAGCCGAGACGACAGGAGGCCTCAACGAGGTCATGTCTGAACGCAACGTTGACATGAGAAAGAAGCCCTTAAATTAAAGAGGGAAGGGAAAGAAGAAGGAGAAGCAGAATGGGACTCTTTGGAGAAACTTAATGGCATGTTCTGAGCATGGATTAGGGACATGGTTTAACAGGCATGGTGCCAAAGGGCTTAAGGCTGGATTCGATGATCTTGAAGGTCTTACCCAAATGTTTTCTATGGGTTGAAACCCTCCCCGCTGTGCTGGGGTAGATGGCCACAGGCACCAGGAGGGGGCCCTAGCTCTCCTCCTCAGGATGAAGCCTTGGGTTTCCAGCAAAGAGCATCCACTGCAAATAAGGTGAAGGGCAGAGGTGGAGGGTGATGGGAAGAGACTGGAACCAGCAGATAATCTCTCAATCAGCCCGAGCTAATTTGTAAGGCATTACTGAAATGTCGAGTGTACATATGTTAGTGCTAAGTCAAGTGGAAGGTATGCTCAAAATGTGATAAAGAAGTGGCTCAAGGAAAGGGGAGGAGTGTGGGCGATAACAAGAAGGACCCCGGGCCCTCTCCATGCCATGGCTCTAAGTGCCCACTGACAACGTGACAAGGATTTTGCTCAGGGATGCGGCGCGGATGTCCCGAGCTCCCATCCAGCTCACATTCCGCTGCTCTTCCTGGCATGCATGGACCAGGAGGGGTCCTTGAAGGTTGGTCTTCACCTGATTCCTCCTGGAGCCAGGAGAGGAGTTTAAGGGACAGCCCAGATGTGAGAAGAGCTCAGCACAAGCAGCCAAGTGGATAGGAGCACAGCTGAACCCTCATCTTCCGCATTGCTTTGGGGATAGTTCATCCCTCTATGAACTTTCTGGTCAGTGAGACCCCCAGCACAGCTAGACAGATCTCTGACTGCAGCCAAGGTGCTCTGTGGAAGTTCTCCTCACCATGGAGCTGCAGGAATCCCTGGTTTGGATTTATCCCAACGCAGCCGCTTTGAAATGCAGCGAGAGAGAAAGGGAGAGTGAGAGAAGGGCTTGCCTGGCCAGCAGATCTCTCCCAGGACTTCAAAGCCTCTTGGATTCTTCCCAATGCGAAATAAAACTTTTTTTTCTTTAGTTTTCCAGCAGGATAGGGGGGAAACCTCCTTGCCAATCTCTGCAGAGCCCCTTTTCAGAGCCAGGGATCCGGGTAGCTCGTTGCTGCTCTTTCCCCCGTCTCAGAAAGGGAAGGCGCACGGTCTCCTCCTGCCTCTGCTAAAAGCAGACACAGAAGATTGAATGCCAGAAAGACTGGCAGCAGGAAACTGGATTTCTTCTTCATTCCAGCAATTTGATATATACACGTGCAGTCTGACTTCGCTTTCGGTAGCGCCGGGCTCAGAGGTGGGTGTGCAGCTCCACTTCCAGCTGCCGTGGAGGCAGGAGAGCGCTTGTGTTTAATGGTTGTCATATTAGCAGTTGCTATTTAATATTTGATGTTTAGTCTGGTTTGTCTGCTTTTCCCTTTAGAACCAGGTCTACTCCAAACAAACAGAGCCAAAACGGGCTGAGAACGGAATCAGGTTCAAAGATAGACACAAATTGGTTTCAGACTGGCCGAGCAGCTAATGTTGCTTCCTCCTGAAAAGGGGGTTCAGCTCCTGCCTGGGCTCTGCTGCTCCTGGGGACCCTGGCCATGGGCTTTGGTGGGGGATAGGACATGGCTCCATGCTCCGAGATCCGGGAATTGAGCCCAAATCTGGGACATTTCCCTTCTCCAACTCCTTCAAGGCCCAACGGAGGCATCAGATGGAGCCCGTGTTGTGAGTCCCTCAGCAGGTCCTGCCCTTGGGATGGAGCCAGCACCTTGGGGTCCTTCATTCATGGTCTCCTCCCTGCTCCCGGTGATGGTGCGAGCTCCTGCACGAGTTCCTCGTGTCCGATATTTCCTCCACTCTCTAGAAACCATCTTTAAAGAAACTCCCTGCTGTCACTGGCATCTCCCTGGCAAGGCGGGGAGGTGTAACGCTAGCGTGTGTTTTACAGCTCATAAGCTACAGACAGCTGGAAAAACAGTTAACGTTCCTGTTTTACACGCTGCAGCCCGGTGTGCGCCGGCAGCAGCTCCAGCGGCGGAGCGCTGCCAGAACAGGCCACTGCAGGTATTTAGCTTAGGCCGGCTCCGACCACCAGGCACCCAGCTCTGCGACGCTCCTGGACGCAGCAGAAATCCCAGGAGGACCCGGTCTCAGGAGGCTTGGAAAGGGACCTCGTGCTCCAGCGTGTGCCGTGGGAATGGCAGGAGCAGCACAGGAGCAACGGAGGCTCCTGGACCAGGAGAAAATGTCACCTTGTCCCTCGCAGCCCGAACCGCACGCTCCTCTACCAGTGCCATCCAGCACACGCGGGAATGCAGCCTGAGTGGCTCCTAAGAGGGGAAATGGAAGAAAGAGCAAAAAAAAAGCAAAAAAAAAAAAAAAAAAAAAGAGGGAACGAGAGAGAAAAGACTAAATAAAATCAGCAGTGAAGGCAGGACAGACACATAGGGTGTGAGGGACGTAGCCACCACTCCAACCCTCCTCTTCCTCGGAGCCTGGGGCAGAGCGGGACAGTCTTCGTTCTTCTTCCCAGCACGAGGACCAGGGACCCTGACAAGGGCGTGCAGGCTGCTGGTGCGACTAACATTAACCATCCCACAAACAGCGCTCGTCAGGCAACGTTCTCAGGACAAATCAAAAGCAGAACGTGGGCCAAGAGTGCAGAGAGCCCTACAAGGCTTCAAGACCTGGTTTAAAATAAAGCCTGTCCTGGGAAGCAGCTGTATGAATCACGGTACATTTCAAACAACGAAGGGATATATTTAATTTCCAGTTTATGAAGCCAGTTGTATTTATTTATGGTTATGTTCTAGTGTTTAGCTTATACACAAACTAATGACTCATTCCTGAAGCAGCTACAAGTCCTATTTGCAATAGGACATTTCCTCCACAAGGAAATGGAAAAAGCAGTGGTCCTTTCTGTGCCTTCATGTGAGCATCACAGCAGAAAGCATCCGCATCCGAGGCTGGGTTCCCTCACCACAAACCTCTTCACTGCGGAAAGGGCTTTCCTCCGGGGTAGGAAACTGCCGTGCTGTTAGCTAACCGCGCCAGGAGGGTAAATGCAATGCAGTGAAGTTAGCTCTTAGGCTGCATCACGGATGGACACGATGCAGGTGGCTGCAGCAAGCGCGCCCAGAGCACTGGAGACGGGATCTCACAGGATGGATCTCATGGGCTGGATCTCATAGGCTGGATCTAGGCAGGCGGGAGGCAGGCATCCCTCCCTGGTCTTTGGGGTGCCTTTCGCCACCAATCCTCCATAAATCAGCCCGAATCGCCTGGCTTTGCCAGATGGGTAGAGGCCACGGGGTGACACGAGTGTTTAGTGAAGCACCCTTCTAGATGGGCTTTGCCATAGATCTTGAGTACTTGGAAAACTGGTCCCTTTTGCAGTATTTGACAGATTGTGTTTTATAAGATACATTTTCTCAAATACATTAACCCTGTAAACAATAAATTCTATCAAGCAAATAGCAAACGTGAGGACATCAGAGCAGCATTTCTCCCCTTTGTTGCCTGGAATGCGACCAGGGAAGGGGTGTCCCGTGGGTGACCGCTGGGAGGGACACCCCGAAAGCAGCAATTGGGACCCCCCCAGCCCCTCAGCTCACGAGCACTTGTGCAGAGCTCATCCCGAGCGCCTCCTGCTCTCGAGGCCTTTCCCAGCGTGGAGCGCGTTGGCTGCAGAGCTCCCGCACAAAGAGCTGGAGCTCGGAGCGCTGCAGCCCGCGCGGCTCCCCCAGGGCGCGGGGGAAATCGCACAGTTCATTTTTTCTGGCTGCAGAATGCCTTTTCCTTCGCATTCCTCATCTCTCAGGTACTTAATCACTGTGTTTCCTATTCACATGTCTGGTCATTTCACTTGTGTCAGGGCTCCTTAACTAGGAAATAGCAAGATGTTTTCACCCTAGAAAGCTGAGCAGCGTATAATTAGCCACCCAGGTAATAAATTACCTGCACTGGCGACAGCCCACTAGGGGAACCTTTATTCTCCATCTCATCCTATTATGCTGAGCCAATTTAGCACATCTGTAGTTGTTTTAAAATAGTAATTTGGATGGAATCATAGCAAGGAGAAGCTTATTAACAACTTAGCTGCCAAGGCAAGGATGGACGGGATGGAGGCTGTGCAGAGGTCGGCGCTTGCGCCTGGCTCCAAGGGGAGGCAAATGGTGCTGGCATCTCCAGCCCCTCCTCTTGGAGCCCCACACGGGAATTTGCTGCTCTTGTCGCTGTCTGGCTCTCGGAGCTGCTGCCTGCCCCTTCCGAAAAGAGCAGCCTGGGAGAGAGGAGAGACGGGATGTGCATCCGTGCACACGGATCAACCCGTACCTGCCCCCGAGCCACGGAGCTGCGATGCCGGCGCAGCCATCCAGGGCACTGCTCCCCTTGGGGTCACAGAGCGTGTTCCTCTATCGCAGTCTGGGTGTTTTGCCACCCTACACCCTTGGTGACACGGGAGGAGCGTCCTCGGGGGACACTCCGTGCCCAGCGCTCCATCCGCCGCGCGTGGCAGGGGTTGCCCTGCGACACCCAAGATCCCTGGCCTGGCTCCCAGCCAAGGGCTCCCAGCGCGGGGGCCCCTTCCCGGCTCCGTGCCACCCCCCGGACCGGCGGCCGTGGCCGTGTCCTGGGGCGGCAGAGCTGCCCTTGGCTGCAGAGCCAAGCGCCCGGGCGCCAGGACAAGCGAAACAGGACGGAGCGGCGGCCGCTCGCACCCCGGAGACGCAGCCGGCCTGTCCGGCTCTCCTGGGGCTTCCACGCCGCTATCCCGTCTCTAAGGGAGAGGGCAGATCCCTCTGCGCCAGTGACCGAGTTCCGCTGAGACGTGAGGGATTGGCTTTGGGAGCCCGGGAGCCTTGGCCAACGCTGTCGCCTCCCGCCTCCGCTGCGCACGGCCAGGCCCCCAGGCCCTGCAAGCCGCGGCTCCCGGGGCTCCTCTCCAGCAGGACAGTTAATCCAGCCTGCCTCCCTGCACCAAGGACCAAAACCCACATGAAAGAGGCACTTTTTCCAATTTCCTTCCCTGTCTGGCAGGCCAGGGAGCACATCTCCTTTGAATAAAGCGTGCTGGTGCTTTCCCTGCCACACCGGGCAGCTCCTTTCTGCCGGAGCCGGGCCTGGCGTGGACCGGGACAAGGCTCAGCGCTTGGCACGCAGGGCTCAGAGGCAGCACCCCTTTCAGACCACAGACTTCTCTTTTTTCCTACAAAGCCAATGCTTGGCATCTTTTCTTTTTTTTTCTTTTTCTTTTTTTCCTTTCTTTTTCCTTTCTTTTTTTCTTTTTTCTTTTTTCTTTTTTCTTTTTTCTTTTTTCTTTTCCTTTTTCCTTTTTCCTTTTTGCATTCATTGGGGAAAAAAACAAGCTTTGCGAAATATTTCACTGCTGCCTTCTCCCCTGTGCCCCTGGATGTAGACGGAGTGGGGTAGGGCTGCAGAGCACCTTGACCCACGGACGCCACGCCATGGAAATTGGAGCTCCCCACTGCCCTGGAGTGAACTGGCTCATGGCTCGCTGGGATATCCATGCTTAGTGGGAGCTGTGGCAAGGGCAAGAAGCAGATTTGCCTATAAAAGGCAGAGCAAAGCACATGAAAGGAGGCTGCTCTCTCCCTGCAGTTTTATTTTTCCTTCCTTTTTTTTTTTTTTTTTTCTTATTTGCACAGGTTTTTCAAGCTCTGCTCTCATTCCCTGCCCTTTAGAGCATGGGAAGGAGCAGCCCAAGCCCTGCTCCTGCCCTGGGACACGCAGCCTCCCCCTGCAGCAGCCCACGAGCCCGGAGCTCCTCCCTGCTCCTCCCGTCTGGGTGGCTCCTTGTGGCAGCACCCGCTCAAATGTCCATTTTGGGGACCAATGAATGTGCCATTTACCCTGTGCTTCATTGAATGGATCAGTGCTTTTCCTCCTAGTCTTTGGTTGGGCTTCCCACCCCATCCTGCTTATTGCGCAGAGCTCTCTGGAGCCTCCCATCCCCTCGAGGTCGGCTCGTGCCCCTCCAACGCGTCCTTCCTCAGCATCCTCCGCGCACCCAGCCGGGCACTGGGAATGGGAGAGCGGCTGGGGGGGCTGTTACTCAACAGCAAATTCCTGAAAACTGAGGGGAAAAAAAATCTGCTCGACTCAAACATTAGTTAGTAAATCAGATTATTCTCCACTTCGTCTATATGATTCAGGCCTAATTGTATTACTGGGGCTGTAATAGAGTGAAAATACAATTATTAGCAGAGAGATTGCAAGGACGGCATGTTTAGAAAAGCAGGAGCAAAGGGCACTTGCCTGGCACCGATGAGGAAGGGGGCTGGGACACAGCTCTACTCTTCAGGAGTCCAGCTCATGTCTTAGGGAGGCTGGTGGGTCCCCAGGGCTCCCAATGGCTGTCAAATTCTGCCTGGTTTGGCTGGAATGCTGCACAGCCACTGGGGTCGGGATGATGGAGAGGGTGGAGTGAGCCAGGGTTGGTTTTGCAGGTTGGACATTGTGCAGAGCAGCTCAGTGTGGATAAACACCTCACACCAGCCCGCACGAAACGCAGCACCAGCACAGAACCTGCCGTCCACTGGAGCATCCTGAGCCCCCCGCACGAACTGGAGCATCCTGAGCCCCCCTGCACAAACTGGAGCATCCTGAGCCCCCCTGCACGAACTGGAGCATCCTGAGCCCCCTGCACGAGCCGCTCCGTCCCGCTGGCCTCGCCACCACACACGGCCGGCCCTTCTCAGCAGTGCTCAGAAACCAGAAAACTTGGGGCTATTTTCCTCCCAGCTGGCCGTGCCCCTCCTGCAATTAAAGGAGGGATTGGCAAATTCCATAGCATCCTAATGAACAAGCCGCCTGCCAAGGAATGACACTAGTTTGCATTGGAAAAAGGGGTTTGGTCCTCAGCCCTGCCCAGCATTGCGCTTGCGACAGCACCTCAGAGCCTCTTTAAACTCAGAGGAGAATTTCCTCTTCAGAAGTTTCAAGACAAGAAAGCCTCAGAATAATTAAAATCCCTTCTGCAACACCATTAAATATAAATACAAATGGTGTTAATATCTCTGGTTACTACGAGCGCATTCCTGAGCACCCTCTAATTGTCTAATTAAATCACTAAGGGCTTGGGTTAGCGACAATGTAATCCTTAATGGCGCCTCGCTTGTACGTTTGTGTAAGGTACAGCCCCAGCCTGCTGTTTATCTAATGAATCCCCAAGGTCGGGCTGAGCGCTGCTGCGCCAGGTAGTGCAGCCCGGGCCCAGTGCGCCCAGCTGGGCTTGCTCGGCCCCCTTTGCTGGGTGAGGGGGATGAACGGGGCTGCACCGGGCGGCCCTGGAGCGCACACAGAGGGTGCAGAGTGTGTCAAAGGCGTGCAGAGGGTGCTCAGAGCATGCACGGAGCTTGCAGAGCACAGAGCTCACCTCTGCCCAGCCCCTGGCCACCCGCTTCTCCCTCCCGCCCTCTGCCAGGCTCCGGAACTGCTATAACTGTCGAGTTTGCAGGATGGAACCATTCCGCCAAAGCGTTTGTCACCTAAGGCTGCTTGGAGAAGATTCCCCAACCCTCAGGGGCGGAGCACAAGGAGCAGAAGGTGACTTGCAGCTTGCCGCAAAGCACAGAGATAGGAGAGGAGTCCCGAGCACCAGCCGCGGGAAGGGGGCGAAGAGCAGGGCTGGCTCTGGTGCAGGACTCTCCAGGCAGCACTGGGCACCAGGAGCACTGCGAAAGCTCCCAGATATTTTCAATCTCCCCAATTTCTCCATCACGGCCAGAGGACTGGAAGGGGACAGTAAAGCAGCACCGGCGGATCCCGCAGAGCCAGGCTGGGAGCAGCGACCACCCTGGCCATAGCAATGGGGAGCATCCCCTTCCCACGGCACGTGGCAGCCAGGCTCGGGCTGGCTCTGCCAGCAAGTGCACACGGCGGCTGCAGCGGCTGCTGCAGAATGAGGTGACATCTTAAAGCAGGTCGACCTGGAAGCGAGGGGAGGTCCATGGTCAGCGCGCAGCTCCCGGTGCTCCTTCTCCCCAGTGCCTGCTTTGAGCAGATGAAGCGCAGCTCCAATGCCACTCATTGCAAACGCTGAAAGAAAGGGAAAAAAAGGAAGAAAAAAAGCACAATTTTTCTCCTTTTATTTCTTTCTCTTTGAAATTACGGCTGCCCTCCCCCCTGCTTCTCTGGATCGCGCTGGAGAGCAGCGCTTGGTCTGGATTCCTGGGCAGGCTGTCAAGTTGTCACAGATTGTACATGTGCGGCGGGTGCATGGTGCTCTATTGTCCACAAATCGGGAACAGATGTGAACATCCTGCAGCCGCGGGCTCCCGCGGCAGCCCGCGCCGCGCCAATGAAAGGGACCCGCTCGCAGCACGGAGCGCGCAGCGCCGGCCGCGGCGCCGCACCAGGAACACGCGTGTGCAGCCGGGCAAGCAGCCGCCCTGCACCGGCGCCAGCCGTGAGCCCCAACCCTGGCCACGCCGGGGCCGGAGCTCGCGGCGGGAAGGGCGAGCGGAGCCAACTCCATCCATGAGCTTCGCTCATCCAACCTGTGTTGGGAGCCCCGGTGCCAAGGGCATCACAGCCAGCGCGCACCTGGGCACTCAACTCCATGCCGAGCTGATGCCCATCGAGCAGTGGATGCTGCTGCTTCCCTTGCTCCAAAATAGGGAAACTCCAGCCCCAGGAGCCTTGTTGGAGCTTAGGCACCTGCCTCGACCCCACTCCTGCCACCAAGTCAGAACTTGTCCCTGCACCACGGATGCTCCTAGGAGCTGTGGTGCCAGGGCCACGTCTCCATCCCCCCTGCCAGGAGGTGGGATTCCCTGCTGTGACCCTGCATTTTCTGCTTTTTCCACCGTTTTAAGCTCTATCTTTTCCACTGAAGCCTGCGGCGACATAAACACTGTGCGCAAGAGCAGGGTTGGTCTTTCTGAAAACTTACGCTAATACCTTTTACCAGGATGCAGAGAGCAGAAAGCAGATTTCCGCTTATATTTGTTGTATTTCAAACAGAAGCAAATGTTTATAGCTGGGCTGTAAACCACGCTAATGCGGGACAGGCACGTTGCGGAAGCTACGCTCGCAGACAAAGGGAAAACGGGATCTACGCGTTAACTCGAAAACTTGGCGCCGCGACCGGGTCTCTCCCGCTTTAGACACATTTACTGAGCATCAGTCACATCCCACACATTTATAAAATTACACACGCACTGAAGTCATGCACCAGCAAAAATACACATGCCCTGAGTCACCCTCCTGTGAAATTTAATTTGCATCCGGGCCCGCACTTAGGAAATTTCACACACTCGTGAGCGCCTACCCCGGCAGGGAGGCTCCCACCCGGCCGCGCTCCGCGTCTGTGGCTGCAGCAGCCAAACGGCATCGTGTCCCGGCGGGAGAGGCCGGGATCTCCCTGTCCCCTGCAGCAGGGTGCCGTGTTCCAGAGCGGGACGCGATGCTCTAATGTCCCCGGGAGCAGGTGATCGCCCCGTGCGCATCCGCTCGGTGCTGCGCGGAGCATCCCTCGCTCCCGCCGCCGCCTCGCGATGCTCCTCGCAAACACCGCGGTGGCCCCGCACTGTTATCTTAGCAAATCAAAAGGGTAAACATTTAGGTTCGGGACCGTGGTGGATGGATTTGAAAATGACTTATGGTAGGAGCCCGGCGAGGAGTCTGAGTTTGGTTTGGCAGTTGCCTCCTTTGCCTGGAACCTGCTTTTCAAGATTAAATACGATACTCTGCAATACATCCAAAACGTCAATTACTCCAAGTCTCTCAGGTTTGCAATTACAGAATGCAAGTCATGTTCAGCATTTTATGAAACTGCTTTTTTTGGCATGAACCATCTTTCTCTTATTGTAAAAAATAACTCTCAAATCAAAGCATTAAATCAAGGCAAGTACACTAGAAAGGGGCGCTTGGCTGAGGCTGGGCCGTAAACTCTTACGGGGCTGTAAATGCAGGGGGCTGAGCACAGAGCGAGCGGCTCTGCTCAGGGAACGGGAAAGCCGAGTGGCAAATCAAGGCAAAGGAAGGTGGAGCCCTTCAGGAACGCCTAATCCCACCATCACAGGATTAAATCCCACGTTATTATAGAGCTGGGTGGGACAGGGAAGCGACGGAGCGCGCAGCCGGCGGGAGCCGCGGCGGAGCTGCCTTGTCCAGCTCTGCAGGCAGCTTCTTTGAGGCTTTTCCAGCCTTCGGCTCTGGGCTGCCAAGGCCCAGCGACCTCTTCCCTCCCCTGCATCCGCAGGGCGTGGAGGTGCCGGGCAGGAATTTGGGAACGCCGAGCTGGCCTCTCTCTTGGCACACGGAGCCAGCTGCTTCTCCTTGTTCCAGGCTCTGGTGCCGCTTCTGCGCCCATCTCCTCCCACTGCATCTTCACCAGTGACTTCCCAACCTTTGCAACTGTGCCACAGCTCCAAGGTCAGGAAAATCCCGGCTCTGCGGCTCTTCAAGGACACGCGCACGTGTTGCCCTCTGGCAGCCCGGCACGACCTGTGCTTGGGAGGCACCGGAGTCTCCAGCCTTGGGAACAGCAGAGCTAAGGAGCGCGGACAGGAGCGGCCGCCCTGCCCGCCGGCAGCCCCGCCGGATTCCTGGCCAGGGCAGGAGGCTCCGGTTTCGGTGTATCCATATTCCCTTCTCCGCCCCAGCGGCCCCACGCCAGGGCTGCTCGCAGGCTCTGTACACCCACGTCTTCATCCACGCTTACATTCCCATATTTATGAGCAGGAGTTTTGAATGGGGATTCCCAGAGAGCCGTAAGATCATGATTTCAATGGATCCAGGTCAGATCCGGTTGTTAAAATCCCATCAATAAAGCGGTCGAGCCAGTGCTCGTGCACGGGGAGCCATGCAGCGAGTCGCACTGTCGGCATTCCCGGCGCTTCCCAAGCCAGTGCCCCAGTACTCCTCATTCCTGCAGCATCCTGGAAAGGGAGCGCGCACCTGGCAAAGGCACCAAGGAGGAAGCTGAGCAAGAACTGCAGTCGGCCAAGGAATATTAGAGAAAAACCGCCCCCAAGCCATGGCGTGGGACTGCAGAGCACCATCCCCTTGGATCCGACCGCACGCTTGGGCCTCTCTTGGAAACTGCTGCTGGAGACGCAGGTGCACGGTGTTAAGGGATCATTTCCTGTGCGCGCTGCAGCTTTGCAGGATGGATTTACCGCTGGGCTAAGTTCACCCTCCTTTGCTCCCTTAAGCTCCTTCTCCGCCCACCTCCTCCCCTCTCCCCCGCGAGCGCCTGAAAACCGGGCAGAGCTCTTGTAACACTGGAAACCATCCTGTGCAGTTGGGAGAAATCCAGATGGTTTCCCAAAAGGAACGGTTCTCATCAAGGGAAGAGACAAATAGCTCCGCTACGGGGCTCTTGCACCAGATAAGGAACTGAGGGAATATTAGAAAATCCGAAAGGCAGAGCGAGCTGAAGCAGGGGGAGACACGAGCTGAAAAACAGGCAGTAATTCTCTCTCAACTGAAAAGGGCTTTAATTGCCAATCAAACAAAGGTGATCTGTAAAACCGGCCTGAAGTGGAGAGTTCATTTGAAACACATGCAGCGAGTGTTTAAGTTGCCAATGGAAGTGCAATTAAGCACAGGAGCTGGGGAACAGGACCTGCCAGAGCCAATACAGATGGCCCAATATTACCCATGCTCAGAATAAAAACCTCTCTAATTGCACAGGTTAAGGGAAAGGGAGAGATTGGGTCTCTGCCTGCTTGGTTGCTTTGTTTATTTGCTTCTTTGAATCAGCATGAATCTTTGAAAACAGGCCACTGAGAAAACTTCGCTAACCAAGGCTGGTGAACACCTTAACTCAGAAATCAAACCAATTTTTATCTGCCCCTTTTCTGTGTTTCACTGGTTGCACGTGCACAAAAGGGACAAATATTGGCTGTTATGAATGGAAAAGGCTGTGAAAGAGATTCTGACCTCTGCACTGGATGGACAAGATCAGTTTGGTTTCACGCCAGGCAATTTCATGATTTCTTTCTGTCCTTTGACTCTCCTTGTGGCTTCTGTTCTCCCATTGGGAACCATTTTCTTTTCTAATTAGCCAAACATTTTAAGTACTTAAGCCTGGTCACTCATCTGCAACAGTACTTCTGCATTGCTATAGCAATGCAGATTAATAACTGATTAATATCTGATTAGGAATGAATTAATAGCATAATAAAAGAGTCCATCATTTACATCATACTCTAATTTAGGGTGTAGTCAAAGAATATACTAAGGAGGGACATATAAAAGGAAGTCATTTTTATAGTAAAACTATCTGAAAGCTTTTTATGTGCATCGAGGGAGGAAGAAATCACACCAGATCCTTATTTCTTGGGGAAAAGGAGCCTGGGTGACATCATGGGCTGGATCCAAAGTCACGGGGTCTCTTCTGGGATTGTGGAGATGCTGCCCGGAACCCCAGACAAACACGATGCCGTCACCGTGACGTGGCTCCACGTGTCCCCTGAGGTGCAGGGTCCTGCCCATGTTTGCCCTTGCTGCTCCCTAGGGACTCATGCGCCTCCTTCCTGCAGATCCCCTGGGAACAGGGAGTCCTTTCCACCATGCGGAAGGAGCAGGGTCCTTCTCCAGGGATCTCCGCATGGCCTCGGCCCCGTCCAGCTCCCTCTCCTCAGGTCTGCTGCCCCTCCGGGGCTTCCTCGCCTGGCTCCGGGAGAAGGGACGCGGCTCCGGATCCCTTGGGGCAGGATCAGCCCAGGACGGTGAATGAGGCGAGGCAAGGAGGAGGTGCTGCAATTACTCGGTGGAAATTTTATATTCTTGTTACTTCAGCCTCCCTTTATCAGCAAAGATTCAGGTTTTAATGGGAAAAAATACAGAAGTAAAGAGTTGCACGCAGAGGAGATGGAAGCCCCGGATAAAGCACAATGTTATCTGGCTGCAGAGCCGCCCCGCAGCAGGGCACAGCCCAGCAGGCCGCTGGTATTTGTGAGCACGCAACATCAAGGGTATTTTTTCCCCCGTGCAGTCCTTTCTTTTCTCCGGTGGTGAAATTAGCACTGGTGAAAGACGACGGAGTGACAGCGCCGGAGCCGGGAGGCCCCGCGCGCAGCGACCGGGGCAGCGGCGCCTGTCCGCAGGGATAGGGTGTCCTGCCCCCGGACCACATGCTTCCTGCAAGGCTTTGGGGGCAGTTTCCCCATAGCTGAGGACTTGTGTTCCCTAAGGACTCGTGGGCCTGACGGGCTCCCCAGCTCCTCGGCAAAAGCAGCTGTGTCTCCGGGACCGGCAGCAGCTCGTGGCACAGGGCCAGCCATCACCGCGCATTTCTCACAGATGCTCCTATTAAAAAGAAGAGAATCAGCATCTTCACTAACAAACGCACAAGCCGGGGGACAGGGATTCATTATTTCCAGAAAGTCCCCCCTGAGGAGCCTCCTGTGCCAGTGCGGAGCAGGAGGAGCTCCAGGTGGGACCCTCCGATTGAGCTCCCCAGCCTGGCACATGGGGTTAACCCCTGCTTACCCCCTGCTTACCCCCCTCTCAGACACCTTCAAAGCTCGTTAAAGCAAACGGGTCAGCAGTGATGCCTCGTTAACCTGCCTTCTCGGGCTTATGGGGAGATGCTGAATACTTCCTTCTTAAAAAAGAGATATTCTGATGGCAAAATTAGAAGATATATATATATATACACACACACATATATAAAAGTGGTTCCCATTCCATGCTGCCTCTCCCGAAAGGCAGCTCTCACAAAAGCAGGCCTGACCTAGCCGCGAGCTAACCCGTTTTGGTTGCACATGTCCTCACACCGACATCACCACCACCGGCTATTGAACACCGTCCAGGAGGCTCCAAGAGAAACGCATCAAGCCCATCTGGGAGGTGCCTTTGCCTTCCTGTTCACTGCCAGAGACAACAGCATCTAGGGTGGACAGCTTGGTCTGAGTAAGCAGTTTGGTTTTTAACCTGTTTCCATATTGCTGTGTTGTAGGGGTTGGAGAGGGTCCATTGAAACAGTGGTAAGTGCATTCATTTTAAGTGCATGATTGCTATATTGATGCATGGGCTGGAGTGTGCAGGGAGGCCGTGAGCAGGCGGAGGCTGGAGGAATCCAGGGAGGAAGGGCAAGAGCCACATGGGCCTGCTCGGAGCAAGCGGTAGCTAGGGGGAGACAAGAGCAGCCCGCGTGGGGATCCGCGCACCGCGCTCGGAGGAGACACCGCTGCTGCAGTTACCATCCAAAGTGCAGGGACGGGCTGCAGGAGACACCGCTGCTGCAGTTACCGTCCAAAGTGCAGGGAAGGGCTGGAGGAGACACCGCTGGTGCTGCCGTTACCGTCCATAGCGCAGGGAAGGGCTGGAGGAGACACCGCTGGTGCTGCAGTGACCGTCCATAGTGCAGGGAAGGGCTGGAGGAGATGATGCACCCGCGAGGCAGCAGCGCTGCAGCTTGCAGGGACTGCGCTGCCGCCCCGCGCATCCCCTCTGCCTCCTGCAGCAGCTTCCACCCTGCGGCCGGGCTCGCTCCAAACCGCTCTTGCATTTGCTGCATGTCAGCACATGAGAGTGGAACAAACGCTCGAGGGGAAGCTGGGGGGTGAGACTGTCTCCTTCATCCCTCCTTCCCCGTTCCCCGGGCAGGAAAGGTGCTTGAGGCCACAAAAGGGCCGCAAAGGCAGACACAGAATTGCAGGTGCTTGGGAAAACTTGGAGGCCGAGTCCACATTCTCCGTCTCTCTCTTTTGCCAATTTCATTTTAATTTTCAGACAAAAAATATTTTAATAAATTTCTAGTTCAATTTGAGGAATATTTGAAGGGGAGATTTTGCACATTTGAATTAACAGAATTCTCACTTCCCAGAACTAATCCTTTGAAATTAGTCATGCAAAACCTATATACAAGGGTAAAACTAACATTGACCCGTCATCTCTGAGCCACTCGACTTCCCAGGGACTCCGATGCCAGACTCCTCTGCTAGATTATCATTTTGCTTTGCAATCCTACTCAGACTCTTTAAACACTATTAAATGCAGGCACCGATACTGATACAACATCACTGATTGCACCAAGGAGAGATTAATGGCTATTTAGGACCCCATTAAGTAAATACAGCGAAAGCAGGCAGTCATAAGCAGGTAATAAAAAGAGCATCAAATTATTTCTTTATAGTTTAAAACTACTGGAAACTCCCTGTTCATCCCAGCGCAGGTATCGCTCCCTGATGGGAGGAGGCTGTTTGAAGAGGAGGGACAGCTGCTCCCTTCCCACTGCTGGCACTTAGGAACATGAGAGGAGAGTGTGTGGAATCAGTCAAAGAACCACTGAATTTGTCCTTTAAAAAATAAACGGGATATTGAACCTGGATGTCAGCGACCTGATCCATCCAGTCCTCTTAAAGCTGTTTATATATATATTAGTTTACAGCCCCCTTCCTGCCCTCCATGTGTGGGAAAAATGCCCCATCCCAGGCACAGTGCCGCAGAGCCCAGCACGGTTCCTGACAGCAGGAGGGACCTCATTAATGTCTTTGCTAATTCAGGAGCCACGTGGCTCCCAACCTGGAGAGGCTCCATTTAAGCAAAAACCGGCTGGCACGGGGAGCAAAGAGCAGCGTGGCAGGGTAAGGAGTAACAGATGGGTCTCCAGGGCCCTTGCCAAGCACCGAAACTGTTTCCTCGTAGTGCTTTCTCTCCAAGATCTCCTCCAAAAGGGAAGAGAAGCAGCGATGATCAGAGCCAGGCAAATGTGCCCGGCGCTCCAGCTCCCTGCTGCAGCCTGCAGCACTTGGACACCTCGGGGAGGCTTCGCAGCGAGGATGGGATGTCAAGGCGGGAGGCTTTGAACATGAAGCAGCTTCCCGATACGCAGTGGCCAAGCTGCTGCCTTGGAAAGCAGTTGCTCTCGCGCTCCCAGCACTGAGCAATGCTTTGAGCTGCAGAGGGCAATTTGGGAAGCCCTGGCTGCAGAAAGCCCTGCCGATTGGGTTGCATTGGGGAGATTTCCTCCAAGAAGCAGCAAACCATCATGTGGGGGGCAGTCACCTCTGCTGCCTCCGCAGACCCGAGGGTTTGCTTCGGGCACTGCAGGAGGCTCCAGGCCAACAGCGAGCAACGGGCACGCAGCGGCAAGCTACCTGGCAGAGTGCAAGGGAGATTAAAAGATTAAAACCACGCCAGATATTTGCACGACAAAGATTAAACCATGTCATCTCTTTGCACGGCAAAGAGGACGTGGGTAGACACGCTGGCAAGCTGGCTCTCTTGGAAACACACAGGAGTGGGAAGGTGGAGGCAGCACCAAATTCACCACGAGCCGGTCCGTTTGTCAGGGAGATGAGTGAAGGCAGCGAAATGGCACCGAACAAAGCAGACTCTCGGGAGATGGAGCTTTTTAATAAGGAAACAGCAAAAAACAAATAGCAGAGCAGGCCTGCTAACTCTTGCCAAGTGTTTTCAGGAATCACACCTGGCAGAGGGACGGGGCTCAGGCAACCACGTCTCCTCCGAGCCAGCGCTTCGCCGAGGAAGAGGCATCGTTCCCTCATACGCCCTGGCGCCGGGGAAGTGTTTTTTACAGAAGGTGAGGTCTGCTTTCTTTTTCACCCAGAAAACATGTGTGCACAGATCCTGCTTTACATTGTCACTAGACTCATTAAATTATAACGAAATAAAAACCAGGAATGGGCATTTACCATTCCTCTCTTTCCTGCTTTTGGGAACGCATGTACATTAAAAATAGAAGATACTTCTTGCCACTTTTCCAAACCCTTCAAAAAAAAGCACCTTTCACACGATAACAAAAGCAGTCTTCAAAGTAAAACAGATACTCTTGCCTATCTATAACCGTGTTTTTCTCCCCCTACACACACATACCTTTTCACACCAGGGTCTCGGGATGGACAGGACAGCGCCTGACATTTTCCAAACCCTCAACAGGTCCCTTTAAAAGCCCGGTCTGCACAAAGCGCCCCAAATCGGAGCCATTCTCAAGTGTGAGGAAAAGGAAGGAGCCGGAGTTTGAGCTGCTGCATGTCAAGGCTTGGGAAAAGTGACAGGCAGCAGCTGCCTGCGCAGGATGCACTAAAAGCAGGGAGTGCCGGGGCTTAATCCTAAATGAGAGGCAGTTATTTTTTAGAGCAACAGCAGGAATACACGTCTGGCTGCTGCATGCCCTAGGAAAGGCTTCCCGGTGGCTAGCTGGAGATAGGGAGGCTGGCGAGAGGGCAGCATTGCAGCCGGGGCTGCCCTCGCTGCGCGGCCCTCAGCTGCCACGGAGCAGCTCCGGGCAGGGCTGCCCTTCCCGAGCACCGGGGGTTTCTGTGCACACGCATAGTGCCCACCAGTGTGCACCAACCTGCCAAGGAATTTAGGCAGAGAACAGCCAGAAACGCCAGCAAGCGCCGCACACGAATCCCTGTCCTTTAAGTGTTGGCTGCTCTATCATGAATGGCTTATTAAAGAAGTCGGTGGTGTTTCTCCCTGCAAGTAAAGTAGTTTATTACAAGTGATTTATTAAACTGCTCTAACTTGTCAGCAGCCACTTGAAACACATTCACTTTCTTCGTGTTTTTTTTTTTTTTTCCTTCAGGTTTGCTAATGTCTTTATAAATAGCTGAATAAGTAGATCTCCAACACTTACATCTGACTGTCACATATCAAAACCTCGATGGATATCAGTAGGGATTAGGAATGAGGTGAGACTGAGCGCTCCCCACTTAAAACCAGTCCCATCTGTTTAAGGAAAATAGCGGGAGAGTTTCCAGCAGGGGATTTTCCCCCCAGCCCCGGCTTGGCAGTTCCTCACGTCTCCCAGCTCCGGCTTAGCTTGGCAGTGGAGGATGCCGGCTGAGATGGATGCTGCTGTGGCACGTCCAAGGCAGATCCCTTCCCTGCCTCCTTCCAGACAAGATGTTCACGGACGAACCTTCCCGGCTTTGCAATCTATTAAGCTAATAGAGGTCAGATGCTCTCAGCTCAGCTTCTGGTGGATGAATCTCTTTCCAGGACAGGACTTTTTTGCATCATTAGTTGTACCAGTCTCAGCTCATCAGCCTTAATTTATATGCTGCCAAGTCACTGTTATTTTAATGATTTGCTCTGAGCTGAAGTTCTTCTTCCCGCTCCCTCCAAGGGGGTTTCCCTAGGGACAAAGCTTCCCAAGTGCTGCCTTTTCCCCACGCGCTCTACTCCAAGCCCACAAAGAACCGCAGTCACTTTGGGTCTGCTCTGCCCCTTCTTGCACAGCTCAGACACAGCGAGGGTTTTTCTCCTCCTGCTTCCAAGAAATCTTTAAGCAAGACGCATGAACATCGATTCCCCACGCAGGTTTGTTGGTCCCAGACAGGAATTATCCATGGGCCTGGGGTATCCCGAGCCGCTGGCGACGTGTCCTGGGGGCCAGGAGCAGCCATGTATTCCCGGAGTGCTCCATCCATCTC
>JAVCKT010021750.1:0-10380 GCA_032273925.1 Rhynchotus rufescens
TACTCTTTCATTGCTGTCTTGGTGTTGTGCCATCATCCTCACCCTGCTTTCTGATTCTCCTCTTCTTGAGTGTGAACCTAGTGACATTCCTGTTCAACCTTTTAGCGCTGGCCAGAGCAGGTCTGGCAATTGGGCAAGATCTGTTCACACACTCCTGACCAAAAAAAGTCCCCATGCAGAAACTTCAGCATAGAAGCCTAGGAGCACTGAAGGAGCCAACACGTTCCTGCTGTTCTATCTGTGTAATAGTAAACATTTTTAAAAGTTCCACAAATATATCTTTAAACCATAGACCTTAGCAGTGGTTATGATCTACAACATTAAATCATATATTTCAATAAGAAGGCATTTTTGTCCTTGTGCTACTGGTTGGAAAAATTATGACATGCATCCACACAAAAAACAAAATTGTAATGAAATCACATTAAAGGTTTGTCTAAGCCCACACAAGCAGAGAGTTAAGACTGATACTCTGTCATTACCTCAGCTCATTACATCTTGTTTGTATCGTCCGTAAGATCACCCGCTGTCTGGGGGATCCTGTGTTACCTGGAAGCAAAGGGAAATGCTAAGTTGCAGCTTTGCCTCAAACTTCCTTGCTTTGCAACCTCCCTCAGCCATAAAGCAGTTTTTGGTGACTTATATGTATTAATGGCATTAATTAAACTATCAGCACAGCTGAATGGGAGAAAATGTGTCTTCTGAACTTGTTTCTTGAATAGGAGTAAATGCCTCATTAATCTTAAGCATCAACCCAAGAACACTGTGTTTGTTAGATAGAATAATAAATGACTTTACAGGAAATACACAATAGCAGATGCTGGAATGCATCCATTCATTAGTCACTGTGCATAAATATCCCCTTATTTCCATGAAGAGACATTTAATGGAGGGCCAGTCTGACAAACATGCACAAGCTTTCACTCACAGAGAAAACGGAAGGGGGAAAATGTCATACAAATTTGCCTGGCGAACACAAAGCATCACATACGTTCTCATGTGTGCTGCTTCTGCTCCCTGCCTTCCTCTCATCATGCTGAACTGCAGCAAAGGGAAAGCTGTCAGGCAGGTTTTGGAGCCTCACAAGGTATTATAGTTATCTCTGCCTCCTGGTTGTAAAGTCTGTGTCATTAGTTTGTCATCTGGGAAACCATCAACAGCTTCACTTGCACGAACGCCGGCTCAAAGCCCAGTTTAGCATTTGCTCAAGTCAGAGGAGGATTATTTGCTCTAGAACCTTATGCAAAGATGGATTTTTTTTTAAATAATGATGGGTGATCGTTTTAATCAACACATCCCAAGATACTAATAAACTAACTTTTTTTTTAGTGAATAACAGTTTTAAAAGGTTGCTCCTCTTGCTTTCCATCAACTCTTGTAAGCTAGTATTTATTTTCTAGCCTTGTAACCTAGCTACACCAACAAAGTGCTGCTGGTGAATGGGTGGGTTCATCCACAGTAGCTTAAAAAGATAAAAGCTAGTAATTGTGCAAATGGAAAAACAGTCAGTCAGAATTCCTGTTTTACCCTCAGGCTGTTGATTTGAAATACAAGGCTCTTAGATGTGTTGTGGCAGTGTAAATGATTTGCTTCATATGCTCACTAGTTTTCCAGTGTGTGCCTTAATAAAATGTGACTAAATTATTATAATTTACCATAGTAGTTCTTAGAAAATTTTAATAGATTCCCTTTTGCCTTTGAGGCCTATCTGCTTTCTAAAGCTGAAGTGACCAGCGAGGAGAAAAAGAAAAAAACTTCAATTTTGTTACAAATTTGTAAGTTGGTAGAGTGCTTGGCTTAGCAAGGGTTACCCCTGCTCTGCAACAACCTTCCTCCTGCTAGGCAGGCTGAAAACCTTGGTGTGTTCTAGGCATACAGGTGCCCTGTGTCAATGCCCCCAGCATGCTTGGTTTTTGATCTCTTCAGGTTCAGCCGTGTCATTTAAGAGGAAGTCCCCTGGAATAAGTATGGATTGGAAAAACTGCTAGGAGACATCATTACGAGGGATGTTTCTGGCATCACAGGGATGTCAGGACATGTGCAGGGTTACCTAGCTGCATAGTTTGGTGCACCTTCTCATCTGAATTGAGAACTTGTCACTTTTTCCTTGGTATTGTCAAATCAAATGTACTAGAACAAAAAAATGAAGCTGGGCACTGCAGTAATGTGGAAAAGGCAGCACTTTTCCTTCTGCTGGCCTAAACTGTCTTTGCGCTAGGGCCACGATCAGCAGCGAGTTACTAACAACACAGATAAGGGAGGGAAAGTCTTGTTTCAAAGGTAATACTTGATGATAGCTATCAAACTTTCAAATGTGACCAGCAACGTGCAGGTGTGTTTTGCTTTATTTATTTTTTGGTGCTCTATCGTGAATATCTGAGAGTGGTGTTCCTATGTATTTGTCCTCTGAAGTCTGGGCCCCTTTCAGTTCTATACAGAAGTTACTGCTATTCTAGTTCTGTACTTCTGTACAGAAGTTACTTAGGCCAGTAGCTCATTAATACTGACAGATAATAATAGTACTTTACAAAGTGAGTTTCAAATTTAAATTCTGGGTCATTTGTCATCCTAGGGGACTTTACTGGCAAATTAGGGACATTTTTCCCTTTTGTGATTATCACATTCCTTTTTGGGAGGTAACTTCCATCTTGTCTGCCTGACGTTTGCAGTGTAGACACACCAGTGTTCACTGTGACGTGAACTAGGTGGTTGCACCCTTCACACGCCGTTGTTGGCATGACTACACTTATATCCCAGGAGTAACGGCTTTCCTGTGACTAAATAAAACCTTTTGAATATACACAGCACTAAACTCCCCCTTCAATTGCACCAAATATAACTTTTTTAACATTGATTAGACAGGTATGCAGCTAATAAAATGTAATGTACCCCCTCCCAAGGAGTCATGCAATGGTAGGAGGTTATTTCCACTGTTGTTCCCAACAGGTCAACCATAGCAAGAGCCAGAAAAGTATGTTAAGGAAGAGAAAGGCAGAATAAAGCTGGAGTTCCGAGCAGGAATCCTCTGCACTCCATCTGGAACAGCTTTGACCAAACAAAGGCCCCAGATTCGCTTGTGCTGCAGTCGGTGGGAATAGTGCCACAGAATTCCTTGGGAGCAACATTAGGCTTCGATTATGGTCACAGCAAGAGAGTAGTATATGTACAGCTGCCAGAAAATATTAACAAATAATTCTAGAAATGTTTGTCTCGCATCAAAACATGCTTTCTCTTGTCAAGAATGAGAATTACAAAACCTAAAGGCAGAATTTAAAGCCCAATTTGTCTCTGCTTCCTGGGAGAAGCAGCTCAGGGAAGTCCAAGCCGAGGCCTTGGAGCTGAATTGCCGGGTTGTGCGAGGGGCCTTGGCAGCCCCCAGCGCTGCCCCCAGCCCTGCCTTCCCTTCCAAGCCGTGTGGTCTGTGCTGTGATGGGAGCCCAGGGCAGGGGAGCCCAGCGGGGAAGGGAGGAGATCACCTGGCACAACTTGGCTGTTATGGCACTGCAGCATGTGCAGCAGAACAGCAGCTTGGGAAGTGAAGAGCAGGGGCTGGAATGTGCTCTTACCAGGCTACATGCAGGTCAGGGTAGTGAGTTAGGTGTTAGAAGAAGATAGCCAAAAAGCCAAAATGAATGCTCTCTTTTTACGGCTAAAAATGTTCTGTGTGGCTAGTGGGGAAAACACAAGCATATAAATAACTGTTGACCCCAAAGAATTGACCATTACTAGACCAAATTGCTTTGGTTTCTAATTCTGTAAAGACCATTCAGAAGACTATAGAATTAGTAAGTAATTCTAGACTACCCAGTGTATTTGCAATCATCTCAGCCTAGGGAAGGGGGATGTTACTGAGTCATTCTGACTTAGTGGATTTTTATACTGACTTTGTCTTTGCCTTGCAAGTGGCAAAAGCTTCAGAGCAACTGAGAACATAGTTACAGCTCCCTTAGGACTTTCAGTCCAGCTGCTCAGTCATCAAGAGGCTGCTTTGGATATAGAAATTCATGAACTTCGTTTCGTATTTTTGGAAATACCTGTTCAACCCTATAAAGTGAGGAAGAGCCTCTGTTGATTTTTTCCCTCCTTTTCAATCTTGCCTCTATGCGAATATGCATTCCACTTTGCATAGCTGCTTTGCCTAGGCAATTAGTGTGCTATTGAGCCCTTCGGTGCTCTCCCAGCAATGCCGAGTCGCGTGCCGCAGGCGCGCAGGGCATGATCTCAGCTGTGGGCACTGCTGTCTGCACGTGGGGCGTGGAGGAGGTGATCCCACGTGCAGCTGCACTTGGCATCTCCAGCCACCGCTGCTTTTAACTGCGCCCTGGCTCTCCCGCAGTGGAGGGCCATCGTCTCGCCCACTCCAGCCGCTCTGTAGAGCTGAATCCTCCCAGTGCTGTTCTGGGAGTCCAAGGGTGACACGATGAGCACCTCCAATACGGAGCCACAAATGCTGCACTCCGGTGCCAGGACCTTTTCCTGCACTAATGCAAATTCACAAGCTAAGCTTAACTTCAGTTTAACTTGAATTCAGCAAATCATTCACTCAGGCTTAATCTTAAGCATATGAATAATGCAACTGAGCAACTTAAATACACGATCTTTAAAGGAACTAAGCGTGTGCTTGGATGCTGAAATGAGATCTTTGGGTTTTTTTTAAATAAATTAGTGCCTGCTTATAAGTACAAACAAATGCTAACGTACGTGGTTAATGATGTTTGAGCTAGAAATGCACATCCTTGCAGCTGTACATCAGAGTGTAATTTTAATTAGAGTTTAATTATCTTTTCATTTATTTTCTTCAGCAAGTAAATTCATACCTTGCTGTAAGTTTTCTTGTGAATATAAATTAAAGCAACATTAATAACACTATATTTGTCCTAATTTGTGTATCTACACTTATTTATCTGGGTTTTATTAGTCATAATGAAGTATGTTTGGAGAAATCGGGCAACTAATCTGTGTATACAGGAAAATAATGCTAGGCAATATCATTATAATAATAAGAGACTGTTTCTGATTTACTGAATAGGAATAATAATGTAATAAATTTGTGGTTAGGTTTTTATATATTAAATATTAATTTGAAGAAAAACTGTTGGCATAACAAGGTTTAAGTATAAAAAAGTTTATTTGACACTAGAAACAAATATTTCAGAAATGAAAACCAGTGGTTTTGTCCAAAGGTCACCTGTTAATGGACCTTAATGTCAACTGAATTTGTAATTAATACTTCGTTATGGCAATTGATCTCTTACGGAAAATTTTGGTGGTAAAAAGTTTGATTTCAACATCTTTGCCAGCTTAGATAAGTTTAAACAGGCCAAAGCTTCAGATTGAAATGAGATTTTTTTTTAGACATATTGCCACACATTGAATAATTTAAGAATTGGTATTTCTGCTCACACATCTTCAATCTAAAGAAATAAGTGCTTTAAATCATTGATCAATGCATGAGCAAAGCAGAAAATTATTATGAACCGTATTATATAGAGCAGAAAGCTCAGGCATGGAGAGCTTGGTAAAGATGAGTTTAGATAAAGCGGCCAACAATTTGAATGTTTTACTTGAACCATTTTAAGAAGTCAGCTTATATGTGTTCAGTCTGCATGAATTGCTTCTGCATCTTCCTCTCCTTTCTTCCTTTCTGTGGATGGTTTTGGAGCACTCAGATTAGTGTTGGCTTCTGTTGTGCCTCTTCTGTTCTGCAGCTCTGAGTTGCTCTGCCCTGCCTGAGGCCTGGCCTTGCTGCTCTGAGGCAGCTAAAAGTTAACAAGATGTTTTCTTCTTTTTGCTCTTTCCTTCAAATTTTATAGATCTTGGATAGCTAGTAGTGTAGGAGGTTTAAGAATCTCAGACGCACGTCATTTAGAAGGCAATTAAATATAACTGCCTGCTTACTGCCCCACACCCAAGAAAAGGTTTCTGTACTATTGAAATCACTGCAGTTTTCTCCTTTGTGCCTTTAATTCTGGAATGGAAGCTTTTTAGCCTTTCCCGAGTAGCAAGGCTTTGTGTAGAGCTAGTAGGGATTTTGTACTTCCTGTATGCCAAAGAGCCTTGTGTGATAATTATATATATTCATACACTCATATATAGTGTCTCGTACCATACACTTACACGACGCACATACAATGCAGTGCATATTTTTATATAGCCTAACACTGCGTGAACAGGGCGCTCAAGTCTCTTCTTGTGGTCTCTTGACTGGTGTAGGGAAGAGGTGTCTAACGAAGGACAATGTCCCAAGGAACCAGAAAGGCCGAGTGACACTGGGGACCAAGGCGAGCTGTTACACTGGCATTTGTCAGCTGCTGTGAGACCAGAGGATGTCACTGGGCAATGTGGCCAGGCATGGTGAAAACCTTGTTTGGGAGGGCTCAGGCCCACATAGCCAAATGCTTGGATGGTATTTACCAGAATCCAGGTCATGTTTACCAGGATTGTCTTGCCTGTTCTTCATGGCCAGAAAGCGATAGTGGGATGGACGATAAGGCTCTGCCTTGTCAGTGTAGAGCTCTAAGAGAGTACTTGGACTCAGTTGTACGTTATATCCCTCCAGGCAGTCGAACTACAAAGTAAACGTGTTGCAATGATAACCTGGGAGTTAACGACAGCCTGTGTCTCCTATAGGTGACAGGGTAGTCTTTCTAATCCCAGGCTTGGTAGAGTCATTAAGCTTTGAATCTCTTCAGAACAGCATAACAGAAAGCAGAAACCGGGCAGACCAGGTTTACAGAACTTTTGCAAGTGCTTTCAACATTTTCCTTCTAAGCCACACAAGTCTTGCCTGAGGCACCATTCCTAAAATAAAATTAGGCCTCTGAAAGATTTATTGGCTGCTTTTGGAACCCAGTGCAGTTGTCTTTTTTTTGCTCATTCACATAATGAGGCAGTTGTGAAACCCTGACTCAGGGGTGAACCCTTGGAAATGGGGACAGATGGGGATGTGCGGTGGCGCTCGTGCTCCTGCAGGGCCGAGTGGAGCCCGTGTGGGCCGCGCCGGCGACGCGCGGCCTGCGGCACCCTCGGCTCCCTGCCGCATCTACCCGCTCTCCTCCCTGAGGGCTGCTGGAGGCCGCAGGTGCTGGGGAAAGAGCTGGGGCTGGATGCAGAGCGCGGAGTCGCAAGGCACGCGAAAGCAGATCTGTGTGGTCCCCAGCGACTCCCCTGTCCCCTTGCATAGCGTGTATTTGCCTATAGTGACATTCTGATCTTTCTCATTTAATTGCCTCTCTGTTGGCTCTGGTTCATGGTAGGGGGTGATTAGAGAATCATGTTCTCCTGCTGTGTTAAACAGGCTTGTCTTAAATGAAATGGACCAAGTGCATTACATTTAGCCTTGTGTACTTCGCATTGGAAAAGACTGCAACAGCATTTGAAGCTGTTTCAGTTGATTGGAGCTAAAAGACCAGAACTTCCTGCTGCTACTGCCACTCCCAGCCCCATGCGATTTCAATGGCCTGTTTTGCTGAAATGAGCCCCCCTCTGGGCTGTTTACTCACCAGAACTGGTTTGGTGATATAGAGGATATTTAATGCATTTCAAAATGTGGAATATTCTTTAAACCAGGCAGATCAAGGGTGTGTGTTTGTGCACTCAGCTTCTGTACCTAGGATGCTTTTTCACTGAAATGTTTCACTAGACACGCTGAAAAGTGGTTTCCCCCACCCTGCCCCACCACCATGCTGTAAGATTGATTAAATTCAGGTGCCTTAAAGGAAGTAAAACTGCTCCTACTCTGCACCTCATTCTTTTCCTTTTGTCTTCCTGAGCAAATACAAATAACCAAGGCATGCAAACAGTAAATTGCAGTGAGCAGTGGAAGTGCTAAATGGTAGCAACACTTAAAACATTGCTGAAATTCAAAAGAGCAGCTGTTAGACATTTAAACCTATCATTCTCTTCTGAACATACATCAAATTTACTTCATAGCACTGTCATAAAAATGTATGAGAATGTAAATGCTTGAGTGACCCATTAATCTTTTGAGTAGTAAACATAAAATCTTCTTAACCCCAGTGATGATATAACCATACTTTATTTTGAATGAAGGCTTTATCATAGAAGTGAAGATGTTCTGTGTCTCTGTGGTGTATAAATAAGAACAAATTAATATTCTGACATCTATAAAAAGTGCACTATTATATTGATTGCAATATGAAGATGTTTGTAATGAATAAAGCTACACTCAATAGCTGATGAACACAGAAAACCTCATAATAAATACACAAAGCGCATCAGCTCATTACTCATTGACAGCAATCACCAGTGTGATGCTGTTATCATTATTATTTACTAACTAACTCAATAATGACTGTTTGTTCTTACAAAATTGTCTATAAAACCTTCCTTTTTATGTATGTCAAATGATAAACTTGATTTCTTTTTGTTGGGAGAGGACACCCTTAAATACTGGAACTGTTGGTTGCACACTTCTGTGCATAAGCAACAATCAGCTTGTCACCTAAGCAAAACACTTTCATAAATGCAATTTTTTTTCTTGGAAGGAATTGAAAAAGAATCTTTTGAGTCCAATTTTATTACAGCATCTTGCAGCAATGATATTTTTTTCCCTTATTCTTGGCACCTAACTCCTTTTCATATACCTTCTACTGTCTCTTGAAACCTCATTTGAAAGACAACATGACATCCTGACTCGGCTTAAAGGGCAAAAGGTATTGCTCACAAACAACAAACTACTTTCTTCTTGCAGAGCTAGATTCAGTCTTGATATAAATAAGAGAAATTCCATTAAGCTTCTGAAGTTGTCCAGTTCAAAGCACTGTGCCCAGAGGGTAGAGAACTGGGAGAGTTGGAAAACTTCTACTAAATAATCAGTTTCATTCTCCCATCCAGACAGGATTGTTTCCAGCAGTACACTGAGATGTTGTAAGCAAAGGGACTTCATGTGTGGGGAATTTAGTTATTCATAAAGCCCATGGAACGTGTTCAAATAAACATGGGAAAATTTAGATCCATCATTTTTCAATGATACTTGGGAACGGAGGTGATTGTGATGGGGAGAATGAGAAGTCAAACATGATGAAATAGTTGAACAGATGGAGATGAGCCATGTTAGCTTAACTGTAGATAGCAGACTAGATATTCTGTGATGAGTGTCTCTAATACTTTTTACTTCTATGCTCAGCATCTTGCTCTAGCTTTCCACTGTTCCTGGAAACTTTCTTTGAAAGGCATCATACTACATTAAATTTTCTTCTGAGAAAAGTGTCTTACTGAACAGCAGAGAACAAGGCAGGGGCCCTAACAATAAACCAAAAAGATTATCTTAACCTGCAAAGCTTAACTAGAAATCCAGATTACAAAGGTTGAGCCATGGAACAGGAGCAATCTATTAGAAAGCAGGGCCAGTCTGAATTTTGTCTTGAGGGCTAACTCCTAAAATAGTGTGGAAGTCAACTCAATTATTTTTCTACAGACTGGTCTTTTTCTCTCCGTGTTTTTATTAGCCCTGCCCTGTTAGTCTTGTGTGGCTTTGCAGTGAAGGGCTGTTTTCAGCAGCTGCATGCTCAAATGAAGGGAAATCTTTAAGAAGAGCTGGGATCGAAGGCAATAGGCTGTGGGAGCCGACCACATTGCCTTCACCCAAGCCAGCAAAGCCCACACTCGTGTTGCCTGTGCTTAGACTGTGGCATAAAACCCTACAAAGCTGACTCTCAGTGAAGTAGAATAAGGAGGAGTGAGTAAAAGGCTCTCTAGGAAAGTGCTGGAAGTGCAGGAGGAAAGGGAAGAGAGAGGAGAAACTCCGGCTAGCTTCCCAAATCCTCTTACTTCCTGGGTTTCTACCTACAATTTGAAGCTTAAGGAAAAAGGAAAAAATAGAAAAAAATCTTCCTCTGCAATCCACTTTGCTACAATGGGGAATGTGTCACTACAAGTGAGGTCAAAATAAAAAAATACTGTTCCTTAATCTGTAGGCAGCTGATTCAGTTTTGCCTACAGAACTGTAATAAAATAAGACTTCATTTTACAAGATATAGCTACTATTTTCATAAATTGTGAGTTAAGATATTTTTTAGTTGATTTGTCCATTCCCAAGTGGCCTTGCTCTTAATCTGCTTTGTCATCACGTGGCCAGTCTGCATGAGAAAAGAATTAAAAAATGGTAACATGTCAAGTTGAGGTATGTAGAAAGGTTTATGGAGTGTTTGATGGATGATTGTGAAGCACTGTTTACGGGAAATGCAGGTCCTCATAGTGGCTTTCAGTCCTCCCAAAAATGTCCCAGTGTATTCAACAGTATTGCAGCGTTTATGATGGATCTGCTTACATTTTTAGCGAGGGGGGGAAAAAAAACACAGTTCTTTGACTTCAGATAAATTCAGATGAGTCTAATAAGGCTGAGAGCTGGGAGGCAGG
>JAVCKT010021750.1:24888-38571 GCA_032273925.1 Rhynchotus rufescens
ACTTAAACATAGTAACTTTTCTGTTCTCTCTCTCTGTGTATGTATGTCAGACGTTAAAGTGATTTACCTCAGGCTTTGGGGTTTGAGGTTAATGTGTCTGTACCAGCAATACAGATTTGGGGACCTAACGTGGGAAGTAATATGAAATGCAACTAAACACCAGGGAGATTAACCATATACATACCTGTGCTTTTTAATTGGCTATGAACAATTTGCTTTCTTAATCCTTTCTGAAGTGCTAGGTTATCCTGATGATCACAGGACAGTCAGACCTCAGGGCCTAAATCAGACCTTAATTCAGGCCTTAAGACCTCTACCAACACTGGTGCCTTGATCAGCATGGGTCTACATAGTAGCATGATGCTTCCTCAGACCACAGTGGATTTCAAGTGGGTTTTATGTGTGTTTCCTCCATCTGCTTAGGTTTGCCTTGGAAGTCTCCTGTCCAAGTGCTAGTGAAACCTGCCTCCCCATAGCTTGAGACCTGGTAGTCTTGCTTGGTAGTCTTGTGCTTAGAAGCTGTCTGTGTTGTAGGGAATATTAAAGATGTCCAAACTTCAGGTACAAATAGACAGGTCTCCTCATATTTGTCCTCCTGTACGAGCAGCAGATCTCTCTCACCAGCTGTATTTTCACTGGTTTCTGCCTTCATTTCTGCTCTCCCTTCTGCTGTGTCAGAAATTCCTCTAGTTTGCAGTTAGACCAACAACATCTACTTGCAGAGCCCTAAAGGGAGAGCCCAGGGCTGTTCTGCTCCTCTCCACAAAGCCTTCTTGGCATGGCAGCCAGATGTGACTACTGTTTGTGTGAGTTGGCTATAGTGCAATGAGAAGCTACTGAGAAGCTAAGAATCATAAAACATCTGCCCGATGAGAAGCTGATCGTTTTTATCTCAAAGCTTGGTAGATAACATGTGTGTTATCCATGTCAAGCTTGATTCCACTCTCACACACACTCACGTGCAGAGAGATCACTTACACAGAGAAATATCTCTACAAGATGCATGTGAAAATTAATAGACTACTATGAAACTAAGTTAAGGACTTGAATCAGAAAGTGCCAGAGTGCCAAAGGTTGGTTGTTTGGGAACTACCATCTCCTTATGACTTCTGTATATTTCTCTAGAGGTTTTGTCAAAAACAACTGCTTGTCACATTATAAGCTACAGAAAATGTCCTACTAGGTGCATGTAAAATACTATTTCCTCCTTCTCCTGTCCCCCTCCCCTAATCTAAAGCTGTGTATTATGGTTAGTCCATAATGTGATTTTATACTATTTCCAAGAGACTACTGCCTCATTTAGTTAATAAGACATTTGTTTAACTTTCTCATAATTCACATTCAGTGTATGGCTACAGGCATTAGTTTAAAAATATCAGTAAATTTTATTTTCACTCTTCTCACTTATCATCTTTGCTTATTAATTCTGACTTGGGCAAAATGAAAGGTAGAATTGTCCACAGTGTCCACGTTGAGACACCTATAGGTTCGTATTTTTATCTCTTAGCAAAAAAACCCCAAGTTTGAAGTGCATCTCCAGTCAATAACATGCACAGCTTGAATTGGTCTGTGCACCTGGCCTCCGTGTTTCGTGCTGATCACTTGATGAGTAAGGACTGTACAACTAGTGCCTCACTCTAAAACCTTCAGGTGGCTTGTTCAGCATCACATAAAAATTCAGTGTCAGGAGAAACATAAGATCCAGTTCTTCACAGGGACATTCAGCGGCTTTAGCCATCAGCCCTGTCTTCTGTTTTAGCGAGTGGAGTACCTGGGGAGGAATCACCCACCTAACAATGTCATTGTCCTAACCAGTTCCAGGCAACATCTGAATAAGGGACTGGTTTTATGCAGTAAAATAGTATACGCACACAAGAAATTGAAATAAGGCTGCATGGCCAGTTGGTTCTTAGCTACCTAAATTTTCATCAACTGATTTGGAACTTGGCAATGTGACTTTAAGTATTGTCCCACATTTAAAAGAAAGAGTGCTTACAGCATAGCATCTTCAAGGCATCTTAAATTATTATATCAACTGCACAAATTCTACCATTTAGGTAGTCAAGCAAATGGTTGTCAGGAAAGTCTACTTCCCTCTCTGCATTGTAGTCTTTACCAAGGAATTGAAAGAAGCTGTTGGAAGGGGCCGTGCTCATCTGTGAGCACTAACATTACAGATAGGACATGAGGACAGAATACACTTTTCCAGGCAATTGGTAATTTTCAGTGTACTTTGCAGATCATAACATTCAAATTGAACAGACAAGTTCTGAGAAAGTGAGAGTGGACATATAGGCATATATGTTCTCTTCTTTAGCCTGTCCCATCATCTTTCTATATGTAAAATGGAGATAGCTGTCATTTACTTGGTTCTACAGGTGAACAGACAGTTGTTTGCCCAGTGTAGCTGGGGGAAAAGAAGAAGAAAAACAGGCGCTATTTCACTGAGTGCTCAGCACTTTTTGATGGAAGGATGTGATGCAGGTTACCTCTGGTTACTGGAGTAAATTTCAAAAATCCATCTCCTGCAATGGTAAAGTAATACAGCTGCCTCCTATCAATCTTGTGCTAAGCATACATAGCAATCAAACCTGGAAATTGCAGGAGAGCTTACCACTAGGAAAAAGTGCGTGCTGTTAATTTGGTTATTTCAGAAGACCATACATACTGTAATCATCACAGACCTCAGTGCATGCTGGCTGTATCATTCAAATGTTTTTTTGTACAATTACAAGAAGTTATTGACTTGCCTGAGTATCTGGTAGGAAAGGTATGGTTAACGTGGAGTTTATTCTTCTCCTTCCAAAAATTTTAAGGAATGCTATGGGTTCATTCTTTTTGTAGGCTCTTTTTTTATAGGAAACTCTACAGGATACTATTCCATGCAGCTCTTTTGTTTGATACGTATGTGAGAACATTTGAGACCATAATGGACTTATTAACGTGCAGATGGCACTCAGCTGTGTGTCTCCCCTATCACACCGGAAGGTTTAATCTCTTTGCTCTTGTAGAACCAGATCCCTTGGGAGGCTAAAAGGCAAGTTGGACCAACCTCAATGCAGATGGGATGGAATTTGAATGGATAGGGAGGGAGTTCCTGAGGATGGTTACTGACAGGGCAAATGCTCTTTCTGTTCTCAGGAAGTACATTTACGTTTTTATTTTTCTCTAGCAAGCAAGAATGCTTTTGTGTCTTTCTGTACTTTTTTTCAGTGCTATCAAATTCTCTGTACAGAGCACGGAAAGCAAAACAGAACATGGCTACCTTAAACTGCGAGATGCCATGGCCAACTCGGGACAGGAATAAATGTCATATTCTGTTCCAAACTATGGGCAGAAGAAGGTGTGTAGAGAAGCCCAAAAGTTGCCATAGTGGCCGTGATTTTCTTAGTTAGTCATAGAGGGCCCTTACTTCAATGAGAAGTGAAATAACTAAACACAAGAGACCTTAGTAAATCCCATGCACATTGCAGTGAGGAAGGTTTAAAACTGCTGGCAGCGTGACAGCCAGGGCTAAAACATACCTCAGTTCTCAGGCTGACTCTCATTCAGGATATCATAGAATCCTTAAGGTTGGAAGGGACCTCTTATATGTAGTTGCTTTGGAGCAGGTGGCACTTAGACTTAGCCCTCAGCTGTAGGAACCAGCATAACTCTGTTGTAGTCTGAGAAGACTCAGTGATTTGTGACTCTGCTCATTGCTTTTTTTATTGATGTGAGCATATATAGAGCCATAAGCAATGTGTTCATATATATATTTATGTGTGTTCATGCATATGTATCTGTGTATACACATACATACATAGGCATACATGCATGTATATATATATATGTATATATATATATATAAAACATCCAGGAAGGAACAAGTAGAAGGAAGCACAGAAGACCTGGCTCCTACGTGGCGCCTTCCTCCTTTGCAGGTCATGAGCTACTGGGGTGTGTGGTGAGGACAGGCTCCCTGCACGAAACCCTGCAGCCTCTCACAGCCCCGGCCTTCCCCACCCTCGCCACCAGAACGAGGGCGGGAAGGGCTTCCAGTTTGGGGCTGGCGTTATTTCCTTGAACGATTTTGGTAAAATGCTGAGCGAACAGTTTGTTTGCTTACAGCCTTTGGATTTACGAGTTGCCAGTGCTGGAGACATTACTGTTTGTCATGCATTTTCCTTAGAATTTCCCTTCCTTATCCTCCTGCCTTCCAGCCTTTTTGAAGTCTTTCCCTTGCTGTTTTTTTTAATGCCTCTCCCTTTCAGGATCCTCCTGAAAATAGTGAATCGTAGAATGGCATGAAAGGTCATGTTATTACTTTGAATTTTGTTAATTAAGGCAAGTAACAAAGAAGGGGGGGAAAAAGACCCTAAACCTACACACTATCCCGTGTTTAAAAGTACAAGCAGGCTACCTTTTGTACTTACACATGTGTAATTTGGAGTGATTTGGTTTGCAATAAGAAAGCAGTTTTACGTTTGCATGCTAAAAGGAATGAAGGTTCTGCAAACTCTTTATTTTCTTCTGTAACTTGAGTTAGGTCAGTTGATAGCCCTCAGTCCTACTGCTGTTTGTGTTTGCTCTCAACTAGTGCCAGGTTCTGCCTATATGAGGAAAAAGGACCTAAAAGGGAGAAAAAGAATAAAAAAGGTGGGGCAGAAACTAGATGGGTCGTGCTGTACAAGTAGTCTGTCTACTCCAAGTCTGCCTGGTTTCTCACTAAAGATCACTGGTGCATAGCAGGCAGTGTTGTTCCGGTGACGAGGACTCTGCATGGGATACCTAGAGAGACACAACTTTACCAAGCTCAGCACCAGAGACCCTTTTCATGCATTCTTGGCATACAAAGATGAATAACAGGGGCCTAGTTTGAAAATATGCAAAGTTCTTTTTTTGGTTTTGTTTTGTTTACGTGTATTATTTTGTTTTGGGTTTTGAGAATTAAACAGAGATCCTATTTTGCATTGTTTAGAAAATGGTGGTGGAACTATAACTACTCCTCCAGCTATATTTTCTTTGAAAAATATAGTTTTACTGATACACCTATCACATAAACATAAAAAGCTGTTAATGCTCAGAAAAGCATTATTATTATTTTGGACAGCACCCAGTCTTCCTAGCTCAGTCATCTTCATGATCAAATTCCAAAATTGCAAAAATCTGGCAAGTCAAGCAAGACTATGTGAAATTGCAAAGAGATGCTGAATAATGTGGTGTTTGTGAGAGAGAGCACTCCTCGAAGAGCAAGTTACACAACCTCTCATCTGTGTGTAACTAGCTGGCTGCACCAGTAGCTACCATCTGAAAACTGTTTTGTGAAGCAAGTTGGTTATTTCAGTCCTCATGCAGAAGAGGTGGCAGGGAGGGGAAGGAGAGATGGCCACTTCTCTGCTGTGCCTCACTCCTAACCTCAGGACACAGCAGACCCCTGTGTGACCCCTCCACTGGTCTGACCCCGCTGATCCGAAGGGAGAAGATCCAGTTTCTCCCCTGTGCCCGGCCGTGCTGGACACACACAGGTCACGGGCGCGAGGGCAGCGGGTTGGGGTGGCTGCTGCAGGGCCCGGGTTGCTTCTCCACCAGCAAGGTCACAGGTAGCTTGGCTTCTGGGACCAGACTCCCTCCGTCAGATGCACAAGTGCAGGGTTTCTAGCATACCTTCCCCGAGCAGGTAAATGGCAGTCTCTTTTGAAATCTCCTGATAAGGGCTATGTCTCAACTTGCATCTCCTGAATGCCCTCCAGGAGTAACCAACCCATCAGTGAAGGGTAAAAATGGAGATAATTTCTAGCCTGTTCCCTAGTCTTCATAATCCCAAGGTGTTTTAGGCATAATAGGAACAAGAACTGTTAAGAGTCTATACAGGCACAAATCTCTGCAGTAGGAAAAGGATCTGGATTATCTGTTAATGAGGGTTGGCTGACCAAGTGCTAAAGCTCTGTCAGTACCTTGGCGGCATCATCGCGTGTCTTATCTTTATTATAGTAACAAATTAAAAGAAGAATTCTCTATGTTAGGCAGGTAATGTCCAGATTCCGCTCTCTTCTGCAACAGAGAAACTATCTAATGATGATGATTTCCAAATTCCAGTGTGTTTCTGTGTGTTCTGATTTGATATTTCAGTGTGCTGTCACTTGAAATTAATTGCAACTAATTAAAAATGATCCAGTTAGGACAATTGGACAATAGTGCTCTGGAGATTGCTTCATTCCCAGAGGTTTTAGTGGCTTGCTGCTGTACTGGTTCAAGTCTTCAGAAGGGTGCTATACATCATAATGTCATTTTACATTGTTATTTCTCTGAAAGCAGCAATTTAAGAGAGTCTCCAGTGAACCTTGAGCAACTTTGCACTAAAAAGAAAAATGTTGCTGTTCAAGATCTGTAAAATATAAAATATAGATTCAAAGAAATCACTTGACATGAATAGTGGCATTAAATTTGCGCCATTATTTGCATGTAATACGTAATGTTGTAGTAAAAGGCTAACAAAGCATTTAGGCTGCTGTGGGGCTCATTGATTTTCTGCACCTTTGTTCAAACTAGGTCAGAAACAATGTTGGTCTTATTTTATTGCACACGTTTTTCTCACATTTGCAACTTACATCTTCAAGTGATATAACACAGTTTAAGCCCACAACACACTGTGACCTATAGCTCTTATTTAGAGAAGCAATAGTCTCATTTTGGTTTATATTACCCTAACCAAGCAGCTGGCTAATGTGAACTAAACTTCAGAATATACAGAGGGCCCCTTTTATTATTATTATTTTTTGTTAGTAACTTGGGTGAACTGGGGGCTTAATGGAGTAAGGTTTGCTTTCATGTTAGGGTAAAGGCCAGTCATTTAAAGAATTATGAAAATGAACCTTGTAACCAGTGCAAACATGTGGCTCTAGCACCGCTAAACAGCTCATTTGATATTCTGCCTCCCTGCTATAAGCAGAAGCATAGAGCCTGCTAAAATTAGATTTTGTCCCAAGTCCCAGAGCAACAAATCTTAGCGGCTGTGCAACCCATACTTAGCAAACTTTCTTCTGCGAGGAAATATAGATGCCGGATTGAAGATCAGTATGGTCGCAGGGAGGAAAAACACAAGCTAGAGGCTATTTTTAGATAATGATGAGGCTTTTAAACAAATCGTATATAGTCCTGACATTTCACATCATTTCTGCACTGAGAAACATGTGTTTTATCATTGAAAACAGCTTATTTGTTATGCCTTCTGACCCATCCTCCTACTCCAGTACAGCTGGAACGTCACCCCCTCTCAACATATTTTGCTTAATTCATCTGATTTCTGATCAGGGCCATCAGTCAGGCTTTGAATAGGTCTAGTTCAAAACTGTGTTATTTCATTTTTACACTGCCATAATGGCCCCAAAATCAATGGAGCCACACTGACTTAAACGTGCTAATGCAGTGGCAGCTCAGACCTACTGAGTCTGTTTTGTTAGTGAGACCATTAAAAATGGTCTCAAACCCCTCAGCAATGAGGGAAACGGTAGTTTATTTTCACACGTATGGTGGGTTCATCGGGCATTCTAAGGTGTGTGCTCATCCTAATGGAGAGTGAGCAGATTCTTGGCTTTGTCAGGAAACTTCTGAGGAAAATTCTGTTTTAAAATGTGTGTATTTCTTTTGCACAACTGTGATCTCTGTGGCCCCTATAAGGACGGAACTGATCACAAACTTATATGCTAAAGGATAAACTCTCTCTAAAGGGGAATGGGGAGAGAGAAAGTCATCATCCCGCTGAAGTCAACTGCATTTTTACCTCTGGCTTTGCTGGAATTAGGAATTTTTCCTAGGGGTCTCCTGCCTTTACATTACCCCAACCCCGCCGCTCTGAGCAGCGCACACAAGACCTTCCCTCCACATAAGTGCAGCAGCGCTGTCTTCTTTCCTAGATCAGCACAGCTTGCTCCGTATTTTTATGGGACTGCCCCAATATCCTGTGTCTAAATGCCACGTGAGATTAAGCAGCCTTACGTGCGCTGCGCTCTGCGCACGCAGAGCATCGGGCCCCAGCAGCCTTCACGGAACAGGGAATGAGCTCCAGGGAGCCCCTGGGAATGTTTTGTCCATCAACATGTTTGCACCAGACAATAAAAGCACTCCGGGCAGTTGTAAGTTATAACCACCAGAAGATACAGAGCAAAAGGCAGTCTTGGAGATAACTGAATCCTCGACAATGTGCTTTGGATAGAGGATAACTCATGTCGCTGCCGCTGCAGTTGGTTTTTAAAAAGTAATCTTTTTCTATTCAAGGCAGAGAAGAAAATCGCTAAAGCAAATAAATGACCTGGCGAAACCTGGAGAAGCCTTACATGCATTAGCCTTTATTTTGCTGGTAGACAGAGATGTTTTGCTCGGAGGGCTGGTAACGCATCATAGAGCTAAAGAGGGAAATAGTTGTGTGTGTGTGCGCCAGTTTGGAACCTCATTCAGGCTGTGCTCCGGTGTTCGCTGCAGAAACTGCTGGATAGCTTAAGACAAACACTACTGTTTGTTGTCTTGTTTGGTTTGCTTAAAAAATATTTTAAAAATTCTCTTCATCTGCTAAAAGTTAATGTTTTGCAGTTCCGTTTGTGCTAGATCCCCTTTCCAAGGCTCTCCTGTGGCACGGGCACCACGTGCCCCACACCAGCTCCTCAACAGGACTGGGTTTCCCTTGCTTTAACCCCCGCTCTTGTCTTCCTGATGGAAGCGGCAGCTGGGGGAAGAAGCTTGACAGGATGGAGTAAATTTCTCAGACCCGGGTCCCCTCTACTAAATTTAACTCAAGTTTAGCTTGAATAAGGACAGCGTGGTTCAATCTGTATTACAGATCTGACAGAATCACTAGGATAAGCACTAAAATAATTTGACATAATCACATACACTGTAGGTTTGGTCACAGAGAGAGATGGACAGGGACTGGATAGTCGCTGTTACTGCATATGTGATATTCCTGTAACTTTAATAAAAAAGATAGCAAGATGGTAGCATAGTCCCATATTTTTCAGCTTCTCAGTGTAAACCTTCTGGCTTTTTGTTTTGGCAAACCGGTAACCAGAAATCTGGTTTTTGCAAACACTTTAAAGGCTTCGCTCCGTGGTCTCAACACCTGGTGTATCTCAGCTCTTGGCATAATTTAAACAAACAGGGCATGTAACACATCTCTCTCTCAGTCAAATAAAGCAGACTTGGTGTTCTGCCAATTCTGCTCTCATTTATTTGCTAACCCCGGGTTTTATTTATTCCCTGAATCATCAAGCACATTGCAGAGAGTGACAAGAGCAGACAATATTACATCTAATAGCCATATAATAATGTAAATAAAATATGGTAAATCATCGGGTACTGTACTTGCCTGTTTTTAACTGCCCCACTTCATTTTGTGGGGAGGATTTTTTTTTTTTTTCCACAGAGCAGAGTTAGCAAGAATATACCCCAGGAATATACTGAAGTCCACATTAAGTCAAAAAAACCTCTAACTTAAAAATACACCTGGATGTAATATAAAATTTGCTGCGTGGGCCTCATCCTATGCTCATTGAAGTCTATGGCAAAATCTCTTCTGCCTTTAATGACTCCTTGATCAGCCCAATATTGCCTAAATGTAGTTCATAGTCCTGTAAGCAGTAACTGGTGTGAGGATCTGTGATGCACTGGAATGCTTTCCAGTGTTGAGCAAGAGTTAATGAATTTTTATGATCAGAGGGAGAGAGGAATTAAGGGTAAAAGACGGGAGAAAAGGATTTTTTTGAAGTTGAAAAGTGTGAAGGAGATGATTCTTGGTTCCCACAAAGGCGAGGATCCATGGGCAACAGCCCATGGTGTGGATTAGATGGGCAGAGCAAGCGTGTAGGTGACAATAAAGCCTTACGTTTGTTTAAAGTTTATGCTTTAATGAGATTTGTCTAGCTCAGTTCTAGCTCAGCTTTACACAGCACAGCTGATTTACAGCTTCACCAGCTGAAGAACCTGAGCTGGCAGGTCAGTTTTACGTCACTTCTAACTTTAAATATTGACGAAAAGAATCGTGTTTCTTGTGTCTATAGTGTTACTATTGAAATACTTTTCTGAAAACTGATTCTGTGAACAGTTTTCAAGAGCAACATGCAAATAATGAAGGGAAATGACTGCCTGAAGACTTTGTATATAGTTTCTGACTGTAATATTCACAAAACACTTACTTTCTTCTGTTTATTAGCTAGCCATTCCTGTTAGGTTAATATGGGAAGAGAAGACTCTGCAGTACTTAGAGTTGTGCCTTGCCCACGTAATTGGAAAAGTAAATGGTTTCCCCATGATCAGAGCTGGAACCTGTGCCAAAATGACTGAGCTCCATTCAAAAACCCCTTCTCATGAGTCATTTTGTGGCAATGCATTCTAAAAGAGATGGCAAAAGACCAGGAGTAAAATAATCAGCACACCTCAGGCTGCTAATAATAACAAAATAAGCTTTTCCTACTGTGAAACTGGCTCCTCTGTAGAGTCTTCAGACTCTAGCATAAGAAGCTCCTGAAAGTCAAAGTCTGTATTAGTCCCTAAATATATACATATATATATATTTCCCTTTAAAAGCACAGTTTATATCCTGCCCTGAAATGTAAAGACGCAGTGGGTTAAATTTCCCATTCAGTGTCTAATCCCAGTGTGCTTTAGCATGAGTCCCTTGGAGATAAAGTGCCTGCAATATTCTGGATCTCAGGGAGAATGAATGGCAAGGCACAGTTGCAAGGGCTGGGATTCAAGAATCATTGGCCTCACTACAGAAAACAGTGAATCACTGGCTTGACTGTTCCAGATCCAGTTCTGGACCCCCTTGTCCCCTAAACCATCACAATATATTCATTCCCACTGAAGCTCCTCGTGCATTGTGCAATATATTCATTTCTACTCTCTTCTACTCATGCATTGTGCTCAGAAGACAGATTTTTTTTTTTTCGTTTCTTTTTTCTTTTTTTGTGGTAGTATAAAAAGCAGCAGAGGGCTAAGATTCCTCACAGATTGGAGTGAGGTATCATGCTAGAGAAAACAACTATTTCTCAACTTCAGCTTATCAGTTCTCCTGGATTTCAATAGCTGTGTTGAGCATACTCCTTTATTTCTTTATTTCTGAGGGTTGAACTGCTCCTCTGTTATGTGGGCTGGGCAAAGAGCATGGCCCTAAGAGGTTCTTCGTGTGATTTATTCTACATTGACAACCACTTAAGTGGAGGCAAAGTTAGACCCAAAAGGCACAGGGTGATGAAAGCGGGAACTGAAAAATAGCATGGCAGTCAAAATTGCTGAGTTTCACAAAGCCCTGGCTTTGACAGCATTAGAAAACTCTTGGTCTAAAGGAATCCCAAAGAGGCCCTCTGTGGAAACCCAATCCCATGGCTCGTGTGCTCTTCTTGAAGGCTTTTTTCTTCCCCTCCACCAAATGACACTGGAAAAAAAAAAAAGCCTTGTGGACTTCACTACTTGCTGCAAGTCAGCAGCTCTTAGACAAGATGTTTTCTGTTCACAAGAGACAAACTTCTCCACATCCCAACCCAGGAGGAACACACTAGTGTGTGCAGGTCCAGCTGACTTGGTTCTGGTTAGGCTGTGGGCCAGGCGGTGTCACAGTGCTTCCTTGGGAGGGCATGTGCAAGAGTGTTGCTACCTCGGGACCTCTATGAAGAACCAGCTATGGTTGGTTCAGACAGCGCTGCCCAAGAGCCCAGCTGCCACTCACTGAATTATCACTTCTGTATTTGCCTGACCTGCTGGGCTGGTTGGAAGCCTGGCAAGCCCGTGCTCCGTGCTGCAGGTAGGAAGTGAATCTGGTCCCCGGGCAGATTATGATTGTTCCGTGCAAAAATAAATGGGACTAAAGGTATGGGACAACCTTCTCCTTGGCAGTGGCTACCACGCTGGTTTAAATGAAAGCTGGGCTGCAAAAGGGAACATGCTTGATACGCAGCCGTAACACTTATCTGAGGACAAAGCTGTTGCTTTGACAATTGCTTTTCAGAGTAGAACTTCACTTCAAAGTAAAGAGCCTGGAAATTGTCCGTATAAGCTCTGAACTGTTCTTAAGATATCTGTGGCTGATCCATTGAAGCTAATCAGTCTTTCCAAGGTTGTGTTTTCAAGACCCCTCTATAATCCAAATAGTACAATAAAACAGTGTTTCCAGCTCTTCTCTCAACAGCCAGGGAATGCAACATGATGTATGTGCTTTGTTCATCTTCTGTATATATGAAGATGCAATGATAAACTGATACATATATATATATATTTTCCCCTAGCATAGGCATATTTAAAAAAAAAAAAAAAAGAGAGAAAAAAGAAAAAGGCAAGGAAGGAAAGGAGGGGTAGGAAGGCTGTTTCTGCATGTTTTGTTGTTGTTTTCTGAAGCAAATAGGCAAATTTAACTAACATAGTTCATGGCAATAAAGATGGAAAAAGTTCAAATAAAACCAGGAGTCTTGTTCTAACTTGCATTGTGTTCAGAGAGTGGTGAAGAGAGAGTGTGTCTTTTACAGTCTTAAATCAACTGTGATGATCCCTGTCCCTGCATGGTAGATCTCCTGCTACTTTGTCTCGGGAAACTTTCAAGCCAAGAGCACAATAAAAAGCTTTTCTTGCTGTTTTCTACTTCCTTATAAAATAGATGTACCTGAGGGTATATTTTCCTTTCCCTCTAGTTTGGTTTTCCCTCTTTTTCAAGCAAGAGAAAATTAAAGCTGAACGATTGTATGTGGCAGACCTCTCACATCACTCCTGAGCCCGTAGATGAGAAAATGAGAGGGGCTGGTATAACTTTGCTGAGTTTTACAGTAAACTTTCTGTTTACTGTATCTTCAAGCATAAAAGATTGCTTTTTCATTTCTTTATTAGGTTTGGGTTTGCAGATCTGTCAGTTTTCCCCTTTCTACTATGCATAGTAACCTTATGTGCCATGTCTCTCTAAATTAGATGCTTCGCGGTCAACTGGGATAAAAATGAAGGTGTTGGTTCGAAACTAGGGTTTTCTTCATGATCCAAACAGAGGTGATGTAGATTAAGTACCAAGAAAAACTGGTTTAAAGAAGTGACACAGGGCATAAAGCAGGCACCAATTTGTCACTTCATATGTGCATAAACCTCCTATATTTTACATGCCAAATGGCCAAAAGGATGTGTGACTAGCAGGAGTTTTTGGCTCTGCTCATAAGCCTTTTGCTACCTTGGTACCTTTATTAAACTCGTGCCACTAAGTACATGACTGAAGCACATTCCACAATTTCTCTCTCTTTTTCACCATATTATGGAAGCTGCAGAGTGAGCTCTATGTCTCTAGCTTATGTTAATTCCTGTGGCTTCCGAGTCTTTTTTTTTTTTTTTTTAATAACTTGAACTCTGCACGTAGTCTAATTACTGCTTCTCCCTGTATCCTGACTGACATTCCAGGTTTCGGCTACAGCCTTACAGCTGCAGTGTGATAATCAACAGCTTATTTCACACTGGCTACCAAGTGTGAATATAGTCTTTTTTTCAGTAGTCATTACAAACCCAAACCACATTCACATGGCAACTCGCTGGTGAGAAGTTAGGGCCTCAGCACCCAGCACTGCAGATGCCACCATCATTTTCCTCAGTGCAAAAAGTAGTAAAATCCTGATACCATGACTCATGGCCTCCCATGAGTACATCCAGGCTTCAGTACCAGCACCCAGGTTCCTGCATCTTCCAGGT